>DF361198.1:30476-54596 GCA_000787875.1 Solanum virginianum | reverse complement strand
CCGATTTAAGAACGAAAGATTAGCAATTACGAAATTTCAAAAATTAATTTTCATAGGGATTTTTGCGACCCCCTCGCGATGCGCCACTGTGTAAAAGTGGACTGTTAATTTTTTTTCAGTCCAAGATATTAAGTCTTGAGCCTAAGTGTTCCCAAACGTGTTTTTACCTATACTTAGCCAAATTTCACACTCATATCATCCTAAACATTTTCCAATACTCACTCACACTTAGTCATATTTTCACACCCCAAACTCAAGTCCCAAACCCTCATCACAAGCTAAGGTTCTCCTTGAAGGTTCTTCTTCAAGCTTCAAGTCTCTATCTCCAATCTTCAACAAGTTCATCTCCAAGCTAAACTATGTGGGGTTCTTTCATGGATTCCTTTCACCCATGATACCCAAGCCTCCTTTTACTCAAACTGCATGATTTAAAGTTGATTTATAAATGGGACTTTCTTATTATGAAATTCACTGCATACTGTGTTAAAGCTATGTAAAGTTGTGACTGTTTTGCTATGTTTTGAGCTATAAATCTTTGATCTATAGTAAGATTTGATGAAGGGTTTTGACGTATATTTCTAGAGGGTGTTGAAGGTGTTGATTGATGGTTTTACAATGGATTTTCTTGCATGATTTCATNGGTTTCTTGAGGAGTTGAAGGTCCAAAGCATGAGATATGATATGAATGACTCCATGATGATGAAAATGAGCTTATTTATATGATATATTCTATATAAATTGTTGCATTAGACCATGCCCAATTCGAGGGGACTAAGAACCCGGATAACCTATATGGCAGTTTGTACTTATCAACCTAGGGAAGGGTTTATACTTCTCCACCTGGTCATAGGGCACATCATCACTAACCTAGATGGGGATTTGTACTCATCAACCTAGGAAAGGGTTTATACTTCTCCACCTCGGTGATTGGATGGCAGTATCACCAACCTAGATAAGGGTTCATCAACCTAGGGAAGGGTTTGTATTTCTCCACCTAGGTGATGGGCCAGCATTATCAGCAACCTAGATAAGGGTTCGTACTCATCCACCTAAGTGATAGGGCGACATCATCACTAACCTACCAAAGGGTTGTACATTTGGAAATCTAGCTTGGTATCTTCAACACATATGATATTCTATATGAGCATGAGTTACAGAAGCATGTTTTACTTATGAATTGATCATACTTGTCATATTGTTATAGTATGCCTATTGCCTATTGTTACACATTTTTATTATGATGCTCAATTCTTATTTGCATTGCATCCTACATACTTAGTACATTCAAATGTACTGATGCATACTCTATGCCTAAATGATGTCACCATGTAGGAACCAGTGCCCAAGTTGATCATCATCCTCCTCCACATGGCTAGTTCGGTGTTATTCAAGCTAGTTGGTGAGTCATCCACTTTAGGGACCTTAGTCTATGTTTCTCCTACTATGTGTTGAGACATTCTTCTTTATTGTCTATTTTGACTATGAGGGTGAGACCGGTTACTTTGTCTTAGCCCCTGCTCTTATCTATGTATTAGAGGTATTTGTTGGACATGTTATGTATCTATGATATGCACTTGACTATTGTCTCTTGACAATAACGATATGGTAGTATTTTCCCTTAGCCCCGGTTTCCCCATTCTTTTATCTCTTGATGCTTGATTTATTATTTTCATGACCAAGAATATGTAATGATGCTCTAAGAGGCTTGCTTGGGGTCCCTTCGGGTTCCCCTTGCGCCGTGTCACGTCTAGTCCCTAGGCTTGGGTCGTGACAACATCCTTGGTGAGGTGATTGAGGTACAAACCCCTCAACATGGTTACATGGGCCTACTACCTCCCAAGTGAGGCAAATGCGGTACGAACCCCCCAACATGGTTGCGCGAGCCTACTACCTCCAGAGTGAGGCAATTGAGGTACATACCCCCCAACATGGTAGTTCCAGCGTACTACCTCCTGAACGAGGCAATTGATCAACTTCCAACACTATAGATACTTTTCATAAAATCAACACATTTATACCATCATTTCATCATCATAAAGTCATAGGTCATGCAATAGAACATCAATAACTCAAGAACCCTAAATCAGACATTTTATTAAACACTTGGTGGGTGTGTCATGCTAGTGTAAAACCATGCAATTAAAGAGTGAAATCATGCAATTAAAGAGTGAAATCATGCAAGAAATCTTGAAGTAAATCCTCCCACCAATACTTGGTAACACCATCATACAATATACATCAGAACCCTTCATCAAATCTCTAGATAAATCAAAGATTTATAGCTCAAAACATAATAAACAGTCACACTTTTACAAAACTCCAACATATTTCATAATCAAATTAATAATAGAAGACCCATAAGTAAAATCAACTTAGAAACATGAAACTTTTTTGAAAAGGAAGCTTGGGCACCATGGGTGAAAGGATCCAATGATCAAAACTCATATACCTTGACTTTGGAGAATTTCTAAAATTACGTGAAAACTTGGGCACCATGGGTGAATGGACCCACTGGTTGAAACCCACATATCTTGACTTTGGAGAATCCTTGATGAAGATTAGAAATGGAGACTTGAAGTTTGAGTGAAATCCTTAAGATCTAGATAAGTTTTGGGACTTGAATTTTGGGATAAAATATTTGTCTATGTGTATGGGAGAGTATTGGGAAATGTCTTGTGTGATATGAAGGTGAAATATGACTAAGTATATGTAGTTTTACTCATGGGAAGGCTTAGGCCCAAGACTGGAAAGCCTTGGACTGAGGTAAAAATCACTTGCAACAAAATACACATCTCCGCATCTGGTCCGCGATGCAAACCTATCACGAAGGGCATTTTTACACTGGTCTGTGACGGTTGCGTGTCGCGGTATCACTATGGCTTGCCAGTGTTTTGCGCAAACCTGGAAAAATTAAATTTTTCTATGGTTGCTATAAATACCCACTTTCAACTCAATTTTCCCCCTGATCAAGAATATGAAGTCAGGTTTTTTATATCACGAACTGATTTTAAGATATATAGAAATTACAATTTTTGGCACTTTCGAGATACATTTTCGGGCACTTTCTGGGGTCATTTCAATTTTAGAGAGGGTTTTCTGAGTTATAGAGTTGAAAATGGCTAAGTATGGAAGATTTCATGTTTAAATGGGCATGGGTTTATTACCCTAATGCCCTTGGATGAAATAAGAAAATTAGGGAAAATTTTACACTAGTCCACACCCTAGGCATTACACGGACCAGACGCGCAAGGACTTAGACTAGTCTGCACCCCAGGTGCGTCGTGGCCTAGGCACAGATAACCACTAGAATTTGAAAATTAGCTAAAATTATATTCCACTATGGGTCTTCTAAAACCTGAGTTATACCCATTTCCCGCTCGCTTCGGCTTCCCATGTGGCATTTTCCACTTGTTGATTCCTCCAAAGGACCTTTCTTCATGGTTCCCGCAATCCTAGTTGTAGATTTAGCTCTGCATAATCATTATAGATGAAAGAATCAGGATACAGAATAACATAATTAAGCACTAATAATGTTAGACTTAAGAACAAGAAATCCTGAATTTTTCACTAGAAATAAAAAAGTATTATTAAAAATCACAAAGTCGTTTTCCAAGAGTCTCTGCGTCGTTTTGTACTTCTCTCTTTGTTCTATTTTTTAAAAAGGCTAAAAACCTATTTATAATAACTAAAATACAAGTCCAAAACAAAATAGAAATATTGGATTCGACAGGAATCACAGTCGGCATTACGGGCAGCACAAAGTTCTAAGACATGTACCTGGGCTTCATAATCTTCATTATTCAAATTTGGCCATCACTTCTACAAGACCTTTCTATGTTATATTCGGACATACAACCCGTAAGGGGTTTTGTCTGACATCTTTCTAGAAACTCCTCCAATTCTAATCCTCAATGCACGAAACCTAATCCATGACTCGTCTAACAATTTGTGGATGGAACTTCAAAAAATAGGCCCTTCACTGGATCTCAACCAAAACCACTCTACGGCTTGTGGAAACTTCCACGGCCCATAGAGTTCTTCGTACTTCATCAAAAATTCAGCATCTACAACGATTTGTCCAAAATTATGCCAAATTCTGTAATCCTAAGAAACAAACATAAAAACACATCAAACCCACTGACATCACTTTGGGAACACACAAAATTCCAAGTTTCAAGCATCGAAAATGTTGTATTTTGACAGCACATAAACACTCTCAACTTAAAATTATTGCTTGTCCTCAAGCGATGGACTCAATCTACATAAGTAGTATAGTAACACACAGACCTCAATCTAATGGCATACATTATCTCCACATCAAGCACGGATACCCACACTACTCATCAATGCATATCAGATAATCATCAAACAAACCAATGCAAATCAATGCATGTGACAGTGCAACTATGATAAGCAAGGTAACCACAGATAAGTAACAATCACTGAAATAGCCTAGAATCAATAGCGTAATGCAGGTGCCTTCACAAAAAGAAGTCCCATCTTCCACTAATTACAGTATTTTTAGATTTGATGCTTGGGACTAAAAAATATCACTCATACTCCCAATAGATATTCAAACATTGTGCTCAATACCATATGCTTGCCCGTGTACTCACCTGAACCTCGATAAAAGTGTCTATGTTATGAAAGATCTCCATCCCTGCTGCTATACAGACGTGATATATCAAGCACAGGAAGGGGATGGAGGTGAACCATGACTTTCACCTACTTGGACTAGGATCACAATAGGACCTTCTTGGCTTGTAATGTAGGCTTAAGGAGCTTTGGTATGATGTTGTGGCAACATAGTGACAAATGACCCTCCTGATACTATCTTATTCTACACTTTTACCCTACCAACACTGTCATTTTTCTAGTCATTCTCCCTTTCTTCCTATTTCAAACTTTTTTGGGTGTCTTACTCTAATTTTAAGCTCATTGCCTTTTATTTTCACATTCTTTTTCTTTTTACCTTATTCCTTAGGCATCTATTCATTTTTCTTGCACCATAGCACATTGTTCCCTCTTTTTCATGTATCACTAGCTTCCAACCCATTTAGTATGATTACCCTTACACCAACTACCCTCAACTTAGGCTTTTGGTCTAAGTTGAGGTACACAATATCCAACTTATGAACTAGGGCCAATTTCGGTAGCCACCCTCAACTTAAGCTTTTGGACGCAATCAAGATGCACCATATTCAAGGAAGGCCTAGGGTCAATTTTAGGATTTCACATTCGACAAGGCTAGATTACTTAGGCTTTTACAAAGAAAAGGAACATCCAAAGCTCAAAACATTGGAATCAATGAATATATTACATATTTGGTTGGTCATTTAAGCTAAGGACTAGTATGAACAATGACCTAATATCCCTAATCAATAGTCTAAGTCAGAGTAATAAGGCAAGCTCTGAATTGAAACACAATATAAGAATTAAGCAAAGCAAGCTCACACACACACTCTAATTACACTATCAAATAGACTCTCAAATTATGCTTTTCATCTTAATTAAACCTCACTTATCAGACTAAGCACTATTAATCATTAATACCGCATGGTTGCTACCAAGACTACTTAACAAAATTTTGATGGGTATCATTTTTCAGAAAAACTAACTTATATCATAGACTTCAATACCATATGCTACTAATGTTACCGACACATCCTAAAGGTGCCAGTTCAACAGAAAATAAAAGTCCTTAGGAAAAGAAAACAGGGAAGAAAATCCCCCAGACTCAAAATATTGGATAGTTATAGGCCATAGTTACTCAAATAAGATTGAGACCTATAACTACCCACATCCCATCTAAAAGAGTTTGCATTGTCCTCAATGCAAAAAATATGACAATATCAAAGCATAGGGGTCAAAAGATTCATACTTGGGTGCCTAAGTGCCGGTCTATGGCTGGGACTGAGCACACTCAACCAGCCTGGTGGTCTCCTCAATATTGGTAGCATATCTGGAGGGTCTAATACCGTGCATCATCTCTAACTCAATTTTTATCTCATGCCTCCTCATCCTGTAATGAGCAAACTCTCAGAAGTTCAAACTGCTCCTCTCTCATCTCCATCTCTCACCTCATGGAATCTAGATCATCAGTGTAGGGCCACTTCCTAAGGGAGAAAAGTGGTGTCTCTTCAAAGATAAATAGATCATTGATCACCTCACTAGGATCAGATAGCAAAAGCACAGTTAGTGTTGACACTGCTACTCTTATCTCAGATTGGAGTTGCTGATCTCCATCCGAATGGTTGTTATGTCGGCAGGCTAGGTTGTACTGAGGTCTGCTTACTTGCTACTTAAATATATCAATACAAGTATGTATCAATGCAAGTCTTTCCTTAATAGTAGCCACATAGTTTATCTGCATACGTACCTCAGCCTCTAAGATGGCCTGGCGAACCCAAGACTGAATTTGTTGTAGCAAGTGAGTCCATTAGGACTCAGTGTATGCCTGTCTCTATGATAAGGCCTGAATAGATGCTGCTGACTTGTATACTATGTGAACGAATGGAAACTGTATAGGCACAGTCTCTGGTGCAGTACTGGTGGTAACGGGCCCCCTTTCTCTAGTAGCCTCGATCTGTGGGGACCCCTTAGTAATGGGAGCAGAAGAGGTGGAAGAAGATGGAAGCTTAGACGATGGTGCTGTGGCAAACATCTCTTCCATTTGGACTTGAGGGTGTAGTGCTCACTAAAGTACCACCAAATTCTTATCAGCCTTTATCAGGCTTGCATCTAATATCCTCTGAACCTCGATAAAAGTGTCTATGTTATGAAAGATCTCCATCCCTGCTGCTATACAGACGTGATATATCAAGCACAGGAAGGGGATGGAGGTGGACCTCTTCAGGGCTACCTCATGAATCTGCTTCACTATTAGGCAAGCCTAATAAATGTCATAGCCAGCTAAGATTCTAGCAAATAGTATAGCGCAGTTCAGTGTCAAGGAGTTTTCTTTATATGTGGGCTAGATCCACGATCTAAGACCAGCCCATCAATGTTTGCCGGTAAAGCTGCGGGATACCTTCACTATTGGCACCGATGAAGTAGATACCCACTAAGGGGCCTAACCCTGCTCAGTAATATGATCAACAACCCATCTTACCTATGTAGACTTGCAGGCCAAATCTCTCATGAGGGCCTTGTCCTAAGTCTGCCTCTGTCTATGATCAAACTCTGTTGTGGTGTTGGGGGCCTAGTACTGGGACCAAAAAACATATGGTGGATGGAGGCCTTTGATATGCCGAATTGAACTCCCCTCACCCTTGTATGTGTCAACCTAGGCTGAGTGAGGGTCTCTTCCCCTTTGGGGTTGACTCTAGGACAAGTGGCAGCGTATGATGCATGGAATTCTTTAACCATCGATGGGGAGTACTTCCCCGACGGGGCTTCCAACCACTGAAGTTTGTATCAGACAATGGTATCCTAGAGTCCAGGGACATTGTCTAGCCCTGAAGTAATAGTATGGACTTCTCGAATATGGTATGGGCTTGTCAGTGTCACGACCCAAGCCTAAGGCCCAGACGTGACCGGCGAATGGGGAACCCGAACGAACCCCAAACAAGCCTGGTAGCATATCATTACATATCTTGGTCACAGAAATAATGTAATATGACATATGAAACATAAGCAAGGGAAATGGGACTAAGGGAAAGCTTGCATAACAACAACATCAAGAGACAAAAGAGTCAAGACTTATATTGTAGATACATAACATGTCCAACAACACCTCTAATACATAAATAAGAGTGGGGGCCAAGACAAAGCAACCTAGAGTTAAGACTTATAATATAGATACATATCATGTCCAACAACACCTCTACTACATAGATGAGGGCGGGGGCCAAGACAAAGCAACCTGGCTCACCCTCATAGTCAAAATAGAACATAAAGAAGAATGTCTCAATACATAATAAGAGAAACATAGACTAAGGTCCACGAAATAGAGGACTCACCAACTACCTTGAATAGCATCGACTAGCCACGTGGAGAAGTAAAACATGCTTAAGTAACTCATGCTCATATAGGATATCATATGAGTAGAAGAGTCTAAGCTAGATTTCCAAATGTACAAACCTTTGGTAGGCTAGTGATGATGCCACCTTATAACTTAGGTGGATGAGTACTAACCCTCATCTAGATTGGTGATAATGCCACCCCATCACCAAGGTGGAGAAGTACAAACCCTTCGCTAGGTTGATGAGCACTAAGCCCCATCTAGGTTAGTTATGATACCACCCTATTACTATGTGGATGAGTGCTAACCCTCATATAGGTTGGTGATAATGTCACCCCATCACCATGGTGGAGAAGTATAAACCCTTCACTAGGTTATCCGAGTACTTAGAACCCCCATCTAGGTTAGGGATGATGTTGCCCCATCACTAGGTGGAGAAGTATAAACCTTTCACTAGGTTATCTGGGTGCTCAAGCCCCCGGGATTAGGCATGGTCTATTCTACACTTTATATAGGATTCATCATATGGTCTAATGCAACACTTTATATAGGATTCATCATATATATCAGCTTATTTCATTATCATATAGTCAATCATATCATATCTCATGCTTTGAACCTTTATTTCTTCAAGAAACCACAATCGGACATTTTATCAAACACCTTGGAGGTGTGTAATGGAGGTAAAAGACCATGCAATTTAGAGATGAAATCATGTAAGAAAATATGTAGTAAACCATCAATCAACACCTTGCAACATTCCCAAGACATTCATATCAAAATCCATGATTTAAAGCTCAAAACATTCTAAAATAACCATACTTTCATGAACTAAAATCACTGTGCAGTAAATTTCTCAATATACAAGACCCACATGCAATATTAGTAAAAAGGAGACTTATGCACCATGGGTTAAAGGATCCAATGGTTCAATACCATATACCTTGACATGAAGAATTTCTTAAAGAAGACTTTAATGGCGACTTGAAGCTTGAATGAAATCCTTAAGATTAGTCTTGAGTTTTGGGACTTGAATTTGGGAGTAAATATTTGGCTAAGTGTTTTGGTGAGTAATGGGGAATTTTTAGGATGATATAAGGGTGAAATAAGGGTAAGTATATGTATTTTCAATTGTGGGAACCTTAGGCCCATGTCTTAAAAGTCTTGGACCGAAGTCAAGAGAAAATTTGACCAAAATGGACTACTCACTAGAATTGCATTTTCTGTACAAACGAGTTTCACGAAAATGGGCATAACTCCTTCATCCGAACATGAAATGAGATGAGACCAAGTACATCGGAAAGATAATTTAAAGAGAGTTAATTTGATAGGTCGTGAGCTACAGAGTTATTTTTGTGATAAGAGATATGCCCCTTCAATGTTGACCCTCCTAAATCGCATTTTTGTGATTTTTGAATTTTGATACGGTTACTCTAAAATTCGGGTTAGACCCATTTTCCACTCAATTTGACCCCCTAAACAAGAATATAAAGTCATAATTTTGAAATAATGAATGTATTTTTAGATATATGAAAATTATGATTCCGAGCACTTCCGAGGCATATTTTTGGGCACTTTTTAGGGTCGTTTAAGTTAGACACTCTCATCCTGCTGTATGTCATCCCAGTATATCCACTGCATGCCCCACATACACCACCAACTAGATAATGCATCCATAGGTGAGGCTGGTGCTTGGGATGTTGAAGATGACTCTGACTCTGACTCCTCTCCAGATCCAGACTCAGATCTTTCTCTAGAGAAAGCCATCTGTATAGAACTATTGTCTCTGCAACCTCCCATGTCAGACTAGGGAGGACAGATCATGATGGCCTGAGTCTGAGGCTATAGTGACTCTCTAGTAGCAGCCCATGTTTGTGGTCTCTTGGTTCCTGCATTCAGGCTGAGTAACGAGGTCTTTGAGAGACCCACTGGCCTCAAAACTACTCTGGGCGTCTGAGGGCTCATCTCCCAAACGTGGCTGTATGGCCTGAATCTCACTCTTCCTGGGTTTTGGGGCTATAGTACCTGAAATACACACATTTTACATATTAATTAGCCCCACAAGTACAGGAATGAAAAAGAAGAAACTACCAGAAGAAGAGACAAAAGAACCTACGAAGGCTCATCTACAGGCCGTAGGGAAAACTACCGAGCCATAGAAGGACTTTGTGGGTGGCAGGGTATAGTATAAACAATTACTGAAACTGCACCTACAAGACTAGGTATAGCTTGTAGAACATTTTACGAGCCATAGACTGAGTCATACATATAGTTCTAGATTTAAACATTTGAAGGCATCACCCTATGAAACCTGTCTACGAGTCATACACTAAACTACGACCCATAGAGAGTTTCGTCTAATGGAATCTCAGAAACCCCAGGCTACTAGTTTACTTATGAGGGGCAACTACAATTCATAGATTACACCATGGGCCATAGAAGACCCTTATGGTGTGCAAATTCTATCAACTTGGGTTTTCTAAGCCCATCAAATGAGTCCCTAAATAGGATTATCAACAAACCAATACAATTAAACTCAACACCAAAGCAATAATCTTATAACAACTCCAAACAACTTTTCCTAATACCCCACATGTGAAAATTATGTACTACCCTGTCAAACATCATTTTACACATTCAAAAACACATTTTGACCACCATTTGATAATTAAAAGTTATGCCACTATGCACATATATGCAACCACATGACATTTTTCAAACAATGATTCCTATGTACTTCCATCAACATGTGACTATAAAATTTCAAGCAACAACATTCAAATATGACACAACCAATTTCATTAAGCACATTAAACATACATTTTGGCATTACATAGTTCAAAGCGAAGGCGACTACACAATCAATGGTAAGAAAATATTATGTCACATATAAGGGAAATACCTATTTTGAGCAAATAAACTTCAGAATATCATACCTGGCAACAACCTAAGCTAATGATACCAATTTTCATAATATACAAAAAATTAGAGGCAAGAACATACCGAATTTGGATCATTAAGTCCAAAAATTGAAGGGGGAGACCAAAGTGGGTGGAACCCTAGGTGGTCGGAGTATCACCAAAAAGTTACCAAAAAAGATGAAGGTTGGCCGGATAGAGGTCAGAGTCATAGGGTAGGAGAAATGCTTAGGGTATTTTTGGAAATTTGGTGAGAATAAGGGCTAAAAATTTACCCCTCTTTGATAATTTGATCGGGTCGGATGACAATTGGGCCTAGGCCCAACGAAACCCCAACTACGAGTCATAGAAGTTTCCATGATCCATAGAGCCTAATCTCGTAGTGTGCCAAAGCCCCAATCTGGTAATTGGCTTCATAGATTCATCTACGGACCGTATATAGACATACAACTCATAGATTAGGTCGTAAAAATTCCCAACACTTAGACATTTTTTGAAATCTTACCTAGCATCCATGAGCTTCATTTATGACCCGTAGTTTTATCTATGGGCCATAAAGTTAGCCCGTGCACTGGAGTTCGCAATAATTTTGCTCACTGGAGGTGTTCAACAAGTCAGTGTACGGGTTGTAGTGTAAACCATGACTCGTAGAACCAGTCGAAGAAACACTTCTTTCTTTCTTTTCAACACAAGATGGCTGACTTGGCCTTGTACCTACATATTCTTCATAAAACACACGATTACCCTATGTGACACCAGGCCAAAGTCCAAAATTTACAACCAAAAGGCTAAAACTAAACTACCTAAAAGTCCAAAAAGCTAAAAATAGAAAAAAAATACTACTGTTACATAAAATATCTTGGGTTGCCTCCCAAATAGCGCCTGATTTATTGGCCCAACACAACTTGGACAACTTTATTACTCAGACTTCACCAAAAACCTAAATTTCCATCTTTAAGTCGTCAGGCATCTTCATCGATTGACAAATGTTAAAGACAAGTTCTTTATCATTCAATCAAAACTTGTGTTAGCTTGATTACGCAAACACTAGTGCTCACTCCAGTGGCTAGGAAGGGCCTTCGCAAGATGATTGGGAGTTCGAAGTTGACTTCACAATCAAGGCTCACAAAGTCTGCGGGGAATATGAATTGTTCACTTTGACAAGGATGATATATAGTATCTCCATAGGCTTCTTCACCATTCAGTCAGCCATTAATAATCACATACTTATAGGAGTAGGGGCTCCCAAGCCTAGCTTCTTGAACACTGCCAGGGGCATTAGGTTGATGCTAGCACCTAGATCACATAATGCCCTTGCTAACTCAACATCTCCAATGGTGCAGGGTATGATGAATGCTCTAGGGTCTTTTTGCTTCTACACTAAGGACCTTGTTGCTATCACACTGTAATATTGAAGCTCTTGGGAGAGCTCCTGGCTCACAGTCTACTTCTTTGTGACCAAGTCCTTTATGAACTTTACTTAATGGGGAATCTTCTCCGATGCTTTAATGAGAGGGATATTGGTGGAGAGTTGCTTTATCATAGAGATGAAGTGCTAGAATTTACATTCCTCCTCTATTTTTTAAGTCTCTAAGGAAAATGAGAGGGAGCTCTAGGAATGGATATGAACTTTTGTGGCGTCACTGTTGTATCACTCACCCATCCTTAGCACGAGCATCTCTGATCTTTATATCCTTACTATCAACCATATCCTCACGAACATCATAATCATCAATTGGCACTAGAGGGTCAATGGTTTGTTTACCGCCACGAGTCATTACTGTCATACACTAACCAACATTCTTTGTGTTTAGAATTGTATTGTTAGGCAATATACCTTTCTGACACTGGTTTATTTGAATCAACCTCTGAATAAACTGTTGCTCCAGCTACTTAATAGAAATAGAATGAGACTCAATTTTCTGATTAATACAGGAGATGTTAGATTTTGATCCCGTTCAAAGTCTCATCCTGAGCGTCAGACTTCTTCAACCGTCAGTCGAACATCTCCTCAATTCATGAACTACTAGCAGTAGAATTACAATTTTATGGTGGCATATAAGGACCATTTTTGTAACCATCTCTGCATCCCCAATCAATATCTCTATGCAATATAAATACGGGACAATTTCTATAGACTCTTCTAGCGACAATAGGCTCACTAATGCCGGTAGACACTTCATATGGTTCACACAATAATTCGAGAACACATGAAGCTTTTTGGAAACAAAAGGAGTAATAAAAGAAATAGTGGTGCCCAAGTATATCAATGCATACACATTAAAATCAAAAACCTTTAATATACCACTGAAGACATCTGGCACCTTATTCACCCCTTGTCTCCTTTGAAGAGCATAGAACCTATTTTGCCTTGAAGCACCCCATTGTTGGCCTTCTCTTTCCTTTGGACCCGTATTTATGCCTTGGCCTTGTGGACAACCATTTCTACCCTTGTTTTGATTATGAGGACAATCCATCACCTTATCACCCACTTCACCACTACTATAGCAACATTAGTGTTCTTTAAACATGGGCCATTGTGGCTCCTACCACACCCTTGGCATTTAGGGAAGTCATTAGCAAACCTTCTATTAGGAAAATTGGAAGACACTTGGCTTGGAGGTGAAATGACCCCAAAAAGTGCCTAAAAACATGCCTCGGAATGCCCAAAATTTTGATTTCCTTATATCTAAAAATTCATTTATTATTTCAAAAATCTGAGCTTATATTTGTGATCAGGGGTTTCAAATTAGGTGAAAAAGGGTCTAGCCTTGTTTTATGAGTGAAAGAATAGCAATTATAATTTTGTTTAGTGACGATTTCAAGTGAGCAGTTCGCAATGCCTCCACGATGCGTCTTAGTTCAAATTCTACTATGCATCCTCTCCATAGCATGGAGATGTGTTTTTCATCTAGCAATTTTTTTCAAGTGCGGCCCAAAATATTCTAAGTGTTGGGCCTAAGTTACCCAAACGTGTTTTTATCTATACTTAGTCAAATTTCACCCTTATATCATTCTAAACATTTTCCAATACTCACCAAAATACTTAGCCATATTTTCACTTAAAATTCCAAGACTCAAAACCCTCATTCGGATATAAGGATTCTCTTCAAGCTTCAAGTCTCCATTGTCAACCTTCACCAAGAACTTCTCCAAAGCTAAGGTATGTGGTGTTGAACCACTGGGTCCTTTCACCCATGGTGCCTAAATCCTCATTTACATGTATGATTTAAAGTTGATTTTATATGTGGGTCTTGTATATTGAGAAATTTACTGCACAATGAGTTTAGTTCATGAAAGTATGGTAGTTTTAGCATGTTTTGTGCTCTAAATCATGGGTCTAATGTTGGATTTGATGAGGGGTTTTGATGTGAATGTCTTGGGGGTGTTCCAATGTGTTGATTGATGGTTTTAATATACATTTTCTTGCATGATTTCATCTATAAATTGCATGGTCTTACCCTCATTACACACCCCCAAAGTATTTGATAAAATGTCCGGTTATGGTTTCTTGAGGAAATAAAGGTCGAAAGCATGAGATATGATATGAATGATGTTATGATGATGAAAAGAGAATATGTATATTGTAGGTTTGTTGTTATAATAATGAAGTGAGCTTATGCATATGATGAACTCTATATAAAGTATTGTATTAGATTATACCCAATTCGAGGGCAATAAGAGCCCGAATAACCTAGATGGGAGTTCATACTCATCGACCTCGGTGATAGGGAGGCATAATCACTAACTGCTATCATTCATAAGTTTTTTGGGCCTACCTAGATGGGAGTTCATACTCATCGACCTCGGTGATAGGGAGGCATAATCACTAACCCAGATGGGGCATTATACTCATCCACCTTGGTGATAGGGCGGTATAATCACTAACATAGATGGGGGTTCACACTCATCCACCTCGGTGATAGGGTGGCATAATCACTAACCTAGATGGGGGTTCGTACCCATTCGCATTGGTGATAGAGAGGCATAATCACCAACCTAGATGGGGGATCATACTCATCCACTTAAGTGATTAGGCGGCATCATCACTAATGCCAAGGGGTTCATACCTTGGAAATCTAGCTTGGTCTCTTCTACAAATATGATATCTTATGTGAGCATGAGTTACTTAAAGTATGTTTTACTTATGCATTGCTCATACATACCATATTGTTATACTATGCCTGTTGTCCAATTTATGCATTTTGAGTATAATGTCTATCTATTGTTGCATTGCACCCCATATACTTAGTACACAAACGTGCTAATACATACTCTTGCCTACATGATATCACCATGTAGGAACCGGTGCCCGAGTTGATCATCCTCCTTGTCCACGTGGCTAGATGGTGCTATTCCAAGCTTGTTAGTGAACTCTCCATTTCGGGGACATTAGTTTATGTTTTCCTCTTATCTATGTATTGAGACACTACCTTATGTTCTACTTGATTATGAGGGTGAGCCATGTGATGTGGTGGTGAAGGGTAGGTTCATCTCATGCATTAAAGCCCATAGGTTGATTTCCAAGGGGTGTTTCTATCATCTTGTGAGAGTCAAAGATGTGGAGTCCAAAGTCCCTTCCATTGAGTCAATTCCAGTTGTAAGTAAGTTTCTTGATGTCTTCCCAAATGACCTTCCCGGTGTCCCTCCTGAAAGAGAGATAGATTTTGGCATAGATCTTCTTCCCGACACTCAACCTATCTCCATTCCCCCTTACCGTATGACCTCGGCGGAGTTGAAGGAGTTAAAGGAATAATTGAAAGATTTGTTTGAAAAGATGTTTATTAGACCTAGCCAATCCCCTTGGGATGCACCGGTATTATTCGTAAAGAAGAAGGATGGGTCACTTAGAATGCGCATTGACTACCGACAACTCAATAGGGTCACTATAAAGAATAGATATCCTCTTCCAAGGATTGATGACTTGTTTGACCAATAGCAAGGGGCTAGCTTTTTCTCTAAGATTGATCTTCGGTCCAAGTACCATCAAGTGAAGGTAAGGGAGTGTGATATTCCCAAGATGGCCTTCCAGACTAGATATGGGCATTATGAATTTTCGGTGATGTCCTTTGGGTTGACTAATGCACCGCCCATCTTCATGGACCTAATGAATAAAGTCTTCAAACCCTACCTTGATTCCTTTGTTGTGATTTTTATTGATGATATTTTGATATATTCTAAATAGTAGGGAAGAGCATATGGGCTATTTGAGTATTGTGTTGCAAAGATTGAGGGACGAGACATTGTATGCTAAATATAACAATTGTGAATTTTGGTTGAAGGAGGTTGCATTCTTGGGTCATGTCATATCGGGGGATGGTATAAAGTGGATCCTAAGAAACCTAATGTGATTAGGAATTGGCCTAGACCATTAACCTTATTGGATATTAGGAGTTTCTTGGCCCTTACTCTATTTATGTAATTAGAGGTATTTGTTGGACGAGTTATGTATTTATGATATGAGCCATGATTCCTTATCTCTTGATGTTGATGTGTTACAAAGATTTCCCTTAGCCCCAATGCCTTATTCTATTCTATATGTCTTTTATATACTTTCGCAACCAAGGATGTATAATGACAAGTTAAGAGGCTTATTTGCGATTCCTCTGGGTTTCCCATTCGCCGTGTCACATCTAGGCCCTAGGCTTGGATCGTGATAAACTTGGTATCAGAGCACTAGGTTGATAGATCCTCCGAGTCTAACACACTGCGTCGATTAGAGTCCTATTCATGGTCATGAAGTACGCCATGACTATGATTAGGAGGCTGTGAGGCATTCTAGGAAATATTTCCCTTTTTCATGTTCTAACTTGTGCCATAGAGTTGTGATAAGTATTCCCCCTAACGATTGTTCTTTGCTATTCTAGATCATGTCTAATACTAAGGGAAGATGGGCCCAAACTCCCGAGGAGCAACCTACCCATGGTGAGCTTTGGGATGCCCTTACTATGCTTGCCCAAAGTGGTGGCCAACCAAGTCCAACAAGGGCCCAAACCCCTTATGCTACTACCCCAGGAGCTATAGTAAGGGATTTCTCGAGGATGAATCCTCTGGTTTTCCATAGGTCGAAGGTGGATGAAGATCCACAAGAGTTTATTCATGAAGTCTACAAAATCTTATCTATCATGGGTGTTGGGCCAAATAAAAAGGTGGAGTTAGTGGCATACCAACTCAAGGGGGTGGCCTAAATTTGGCTTGATCAATGGAAATGTGAGAAGGGTAATGGCTATGTGGTTCTTTGGGAGGAAATCAAATTGGCCTTCCCTGATCGGTACTTCCATCTTGAGCTTAGGGAAGCAAAGTTGGTTTAGTTTATGAACTTGAAACAAGGTGGTATGAGTGTGAAGGAATACGACCTCAAATTTAATCAACTTTCAAAGTATGCTCCATACTTGGTGGCCAATTTTAAGTCAAGGATGAATAAGTTTGTTACGGGGGTTTTCGACTTGGTAAGTGAAGAATATTGATCCTCTTTGCTTATTAGTGACATGGACTTGGCTCGGTTGATGACATATGTCGAGCAAATGGAAGAAGAGAAGTTGAGAAAAAGAAGGGGCCATGAGTCCAAGAGGGCCCGTTGTGAGGGCAAGTTCCCAAAGGGTGTTAGACTTCCACAAGGCCAAAGGCCTCCTTATGCTACAAATAGAGGGTTAGCCAATAACTTTTCTAGGCCTCAAGGTATAGTTGGTATGGCTCATAATGATGTGTGTACTACATATTGGAAGAGTTAGAAGGGCCCATGTTTAAAGGGTTCCAATGCATGTTTTTAATATGGGGAGCTTGGTCACAAGAGGATAGATTGTCCAAGAAACCGTGGCAAGATTCGAGGTGCAAATGTGGTTCCATTAGTAGGGGTGGTCCTCAAGGTGGTGCCCCAAGGAACAATCGTTCTATGCTCTACACGGAAGGAAAGGGGTTGGTGAGGTCCTCGATGTTGTTACTAGTATGTTGAAAATCTTTGATCTTGATGTATATGCTTTGATTGATCCAAATGCCACCTTTTCCTTTGTTACCCCCTTGGTTGCTAAAAAGTTCCATGTTGAGTCGGAGTTATTGCATGAGTCATATGAAGTGTTTACTCCTATTAGTTGCATCTATTGTTGGTAAAAATATCTATAGAAATTGTCCAGTTTGCATTTTGCATAAAATCCTACCTTGTGATCTTGTTGAATTAGATAAGGTTGATTTTGATGTTATTCTTAGGATGGATTGATTGCATGCCTAGTCCTATTTCCCCTTCTTTATGTATCTTGTTGTTGGTGATTTTCTTCCACAACCAAGGATGTATGATTGATATGCTAAGAGGCTTGTTTGGGGTCCCTTCGAGTTCCTCATTTGTCGTGTCACATCTAGGCCCTAGGCTTGGGTCATAACAAACTTGGTATATGAGCCCTAGGTTGTTAATGGTCCTCGTAATCCAACACACCGCGTCGATTAGAGTCTTGTTCATGGTTGTGAAGTGCATCACAACTATGAGTGAGAGGCTTTGAGGCATTTTAGAAAATGTTTCCCTTCTTCAAGATCTATGTAGTCCTTTAGGAGCAAGGTAAGGCTTTTCCTCTAACGAATGTTCTTTGCTATTCTAGATCATGCTGATTCCAAAAGGAAGAAGAACTCGTACACCGGAGGAGCAACCGGCTCCTCTCGCTCCTCATGTTCCCCAAGATGGGGGATAGACCATGAAGTGTTCTGAGATGCTACTACCATGTTGGCCCATTCCATGACTAATCAAATCAACCAAGCGGCCCAAGCTCCTCATGCTCCTACTCCGACCACGGACATGTCGTTCATACTTTCCCCCACTTGAAATCCTCTTCTTTTTATTTTTTTCTCATGATGATATGCCTTTGCACTTCTCACAAAATTCACCTCTAGGGTGAGGGATTTTACTAGAATGAACCCACCGGAGTTCCATGGATCCAAGGTGGATGAGGATTCACAAGAATTCATTGATGAGGTGTATAACAAGTTGTTTATTATGGGGGTTAAATTGGAGGAAAAGGTGGAGTTGGCAGCCTACCAACTTAAAGGGGTGGCTCAAATATGGTTCACTCAATGGAAGATGGAGAAGGGGAATGGTGATGCTATCCTTTGGGAAGAGTTCAAAGTGGCATTTCTCAATTGGTTCTTTCCCATTGAGCTTAAGGAGGCGAAAATGATGGAATTTATGAATCTAAAGCAAGGGTCTATGAGTGTGAGGGAGTATGACCTCAAGTTCAACCAACTATCCAGTTATGCCCCTTAATTGGTTGTCGAGCCGAGATCTAGGATGAACAAATTTGTGTCGGGTGTGTCTGACTTGGTGAATGAGGAGTGTCGTACCACCATGCTCATAGGTAATATGGATTTGTCCTACCTCATGTCATATGCCGAAAAACTAGAGGGGGAAAAGTTGAGGAAAAGAAGAAGTGGTGAGGCCAATAGGGCCCATTTTGAAGGTGGATTCCAAAATTCCAAGGGAGGCCAATTTCCTCAAGGCCACAAGCATCTTGTCACGACCCAAGCTAGAGTTTAGACGTGAAATGGTGAATGGGGAACCTAGAGGAACCCCAAACAAGACTCTTAACTTGTCATTACACATTCTTGGTTGCGGAAGCATATAAAAGACATGTAGAATAGAATGGGGCATTAAGGCTAAGGGAAAGCTGTGTAACACATCAACATCAAGAGATAAGGAATCATGGCTCATATCATAAATACATAACTCGTCCAACAAACACCTCTAATTACATAAATAGAGCGAAGGCCAAGACAAAGCAACCGGACTCATCCTCATAGTCAAGTAGAATATAAGGTAATGTCTCAATACACAAATAAGAGAAAAACATAAACCAAAGTCCCCAAAATGGGCCCAACACTTGGAATATTTTGGATCGCACTTGAAAAAAACTGCCAGGTGAAAAACACATGCCCGCATCGTGGCGAGGACGCAGAGTGGAATTTGTACTAAGGCGCTCCCAAGGCCCGTCGCGGAGGCGTCGCGAACTGCTCACTGGAAATCGTCACTAAAAAAATTATAATTGCTATTCTTTCGCTTTTAAGTCGAGGCTAGACCTTTTTTCACCTAATTTGGACCCCCTGATCACAAATATGAAGTCAAATTTTTGAAATAACAAATGGATTTTTAGATCTAAGGGAATTAAAATTTTGGGCATTTCGAGGCACATTTTTGGGTACTTTTTAGGGTTATTTCGATATCTCCCCCTTGGGAATATTCGTCCCCGAATGCAAAAGAGGCATACAAGACAAGAGTGATCATGAACAACTGAGCCCCAACAAATATGCAACAAACATGTAAACACCATTTTCAAATTCTCAACATAAGTGTAAAATCATCATAAGTTTAACAACTTAAACATGAATGCATATGAATGACGTAGGGGCTGGAATATAGTACTTGAAATAACATATGAGAGTTAGGATTAGTACCTTACGCTTGAGTGGAGTGGAAACGATAAGGATACTGCTTTTTCATGTCCGCTTTGGCCTCCCAAGTAGCACTTTTGACATGTTGGTTCCTCCAAAGGACCTTAACGGATGCCACTTCTTTGTTCCTTAATTTGTTTACTTGCCACGGGGCATGACAAAATAGCGACTTTGCTGGGATATTAAGTTCTAATCAATACGTGTCTATGTTTTTTGTGGGTTTTTATTTCCTTCTTCTTTATTTACTTACCTTATATGCTAATTCTTCTTCCCCTTCCTTTTACTTGGTTTCCTTAGTTTTCTTTTAACTGCTTACCTACATTACTTGTTTAAAATTTCTAATATTTTTTTTTGTACTAACATTATTTTCTTCTCCTTTTCCCACTCCACTCTAACATCCCCGTTCCTTTTGCTTCCTCCTCTCCTTATTAACATCCTTCTAACATAACTTCTCTTCCCTTTTTTCCCTTTTCCTTTTTCCCTCTCCCTTTATCTCTTTTATTTTTTCTCTAACTTCCTAAACCCCATCGCGTAATTTATAATTATTTTGTTTATTACTGCTTATGTACTAACTGTTACTATTTTTATATAACGGACATGTCGTTCATACTTTCCCCCACTTGAAATCCTCTTCTTTTTATTTTTTTCTCATGATGATATGCCTTTGCACTTCTCACAAAATTCTCTTCAAAACCCAAAGTCTAGAAAGATGGCATAAGCGTGATGTAAGCAGATAGTTTTGCTACCATAGGACCATGTGCTTTCTCGCATAGGAAAACCTAGTCTGTGTCTAACTCACTCTTGTAGAAACCTAAGATAAAGTTTTATCCATTCCTGAAACTAGATCATGCATGTACAAGCCTTAGGTAATTTGACCAGTGGGGTTAATCTATAATAATAGTATGCACCCTACTTAAGTCTAAAGGTCCCATCACCCTTTAGACAACAAATTGCATATTATGTGTTAATGTGAATCGCAATAACAAGTTCAAGCCTAAATTATCGTTAATATGGAGTTTAGAAAAGTTTTTTTTTTTTTTTGCAGATTTATGATGTTGAAGTAATGCCATAAGATGACATGAAGTCTAAGATTATTTCTCATTTGTTACCCCATCATCCATTAGGTTTTATATATGTTGAATATAATAGTTACTATTAATAAAATAGTGCATTTACGTTTTGCTATTTTTTCTAACCCTAAACTCCAAATGACAACTTAAGGCTTGAACTGGTATCGCGAATCACTTATTTGTCATTTTAGGCCTACCTATGGCTCAATGAGGCTCCTTGCATTTAGGACATTTATTTTTCAAAAATTAGTATGTTTATCTTTGTATTCTATATTATTATGTCACTAACTTGATCTTTTTTCTTTCTTTTCCTTTTATATGTTTTTTCGCTTCTTAAGGTTGATCTGTCCATGCATTCTGGCTTATTATACAAGATCAAAAGGGGCTCCTCCTTCTCCTTCACCACTCGCGAGTCTGAAAAATAAGAAAAAAGGCAAGATGGCTGATGACAAGAGCATCAATGAAAATTCTGAAAGAGGGCCTCACACCACTGACTTGGTTTCAAGGTTGGAATGAAAAATTCTAGAATTTGAAGAAAAGATGGCTAGCATGCTAAATCTGGCTAAGCTATCCATTTCTCTCGACACTCCTTTTGGGGAGAACATAGAAGAACAAATAAATACTACCGCCACAATCCAAAATTACCCTCTGTTTGCTCAACCCACTTTCCAAATGCAACCAAAACCCACCAGTATGTCACCCCAAGACACTCTCAATACCCTCTCTAACACTTAATCAAATATTTCACCCAAATTCTAGTGTCTCAAGTTTGATTCTGGATCTCAAGAACTTCATTCAAGTTTCAAGTTCTCATCCAATTCCACATCAAACAAATCCCCAAATTTGGGGTATGTGAGTTTCAACCATTGGTTCCTTTCACCCATGGCGTCCAACCTTCCTTTTTATGAAAATAATATGTTTTCAAGTTGTATTATTATGGGTATCACTTATTATGAATTATGATTACAAATTATGTTGAGGTTTCATGGAATGATAATTGGAAACACATGTCTACCTATTCCAAGCTTATACTATGAGATGGTTTGTCTATTGTGACTGTGCATGTTTTGAGCTATGAAACTATAATCTATTATGTGATTTGGTGAGGGAATTCAAATTATCTTGCATGAAAGTTTTACTAGGTGTTGGTGGGTTAAATTACAATGAGTTCTCTCACATAATTTCACTCTTGAATTGCATGATTTTGAACTAGAATTACACACCCGCCAAGTGTTTGATAAAATATCTTGACATGAATTATTGATGGTATATTACATGGTTTATAAGTCAAGTGGTTTTATGATGAATAAGGGAATGTATATATATGTTGAATTCATGAAAAGTATCTACAGTGTTGCAAGTTGACCACACGTTGTTGAAGGGGGTGACATGCCTCAACCACTATGATGGGAGTTGATATGCCCATCTACCTTGTCGAGGGGTATGTACTTTGACCATTATGATGTGGGTTGGTATGCCCATCTACCTTGTTGAGGGGTATGTACCTTGACCACTATGATTGGGGGTGGTATGTCTATCTACCTTGTTGAGGGGTATGTACCTTGACCACTATGTTGGAGGGTGGCATGCCTATCTACCTTGTTGAGGGGTATGTACCTCAATCACCTTCCAAGGGGGTGGCATGCCTTGGAGTTCAAGTAATGCTTGCTTGGGCTATGTCGATATGGTCTCTTCTTACACATGTAAACTATATTTACAAGTTATATCATTTACAAGCATGTTTTACTTCAAACATTGATCATGCATTCCATATTGTTATAATACTTATCCGTTGGTTATGAGTATGCATTTTGACTATGTTGGCTATGTCTTGTTGCATTGCGTCCTTCATGCTTAGTACATTCAAGCGTACTAATGCATACTCTATGCCTACATGATGATACCATATAGGAATCGAAACTCCCTATGATCATCCTCCACATGACTAGTTTGGCATCTTTAAGATAAGCTTTGGTGAGTCCTCAAGTTCGACGACACTAGCTATGCTACTCTTGCTTTTGTTATCTCTTTGTGTTGAACATTTGATGCTATGAGGGTGAGCCCGAAGAGTGTCTTGGCCCCTGCCTAATCTATACTAGAGGTGTTTTTGGAACAATTGATGTAATTATGTTATGATCTTGACTCTCAAATTTTTTTATGATTATCTAAGACACAACTCTTTTGGTATCTGAAAGAAGTTGAAGAATCGCCACCTAATGATTTGAAGTGCATTAGGACACCATTCTTCCCTAAAAAATAATCTAATGTCTAAACTATCAGTGATCGAGTCAGGGTTCAAGTTACCTCGAAAGAAAGATATTAGGCACCCTTCGAGGTCCGCAAATGCTAGTTCTGATCATATCTTTCAATATATGTAGGGGTAACAAATAAGGGTCTATAATTTAAAAATATCCTAATTAATTCTAAGTGATAAAACCCAAGAAGATAAAATGAAACAGGAAAATATCAAAAGTGATTACACAATTAAATAACTAAACTATCCCAAATAATTAAAAATAAGAAAAAAAGAAAAATTCTAAACTAAAGCAAGATTTAGTTCCACTCGGATCAGTACTCAACTTTTATTTTCGAAAGACAAAATTAGATTTTATCAGACAAAACCAAGATTCGTCCTATTAAGCTTGAGTTTGGGTCATCATGTTCGAGGGTCCTGTATACCCCTACCCCTCCTTGGTTGATTTATTATTAACCTAAAAGCGTACTAAGAAAAAAAATTCTGATC
>DF361198.1:10716-30052 GCA_000787875.1 Solanum virginianum | reverse complement strand
GATGTTAAAAAAAGAAGTTTTGTTAAATGCACAAAGTAAAATCCTATAGACATGATTTCTAACATGTAAAAAAAAAATCAAATCCTAAAGACATGATTTCTAAAAGAGAAAATTAAGCAATATGACTTTTAAGTGAAGACAATATGAGCATGATATTTATTATTAAATTCCTATGGGCATGGTTTCTAATAATATGATAAAAAAATAATATAGAGGTATATATATCTTCTATTTAAAGTATAATATTATCTTGTTAAATCCTATAGGCATGGCTTCTACAATGCTAACAAAGAAAATAAGATTTGGTTAAAAACCCTATAGACATGTCATCTAGAATAGAAAACATACTTTAAGGCAAAAGAAATAAAATTATTAGAATCCTATATGCATGATATCTACATGAAACATGACAAGAATTATTATTTTATATATAAAAAAAATCTAATAAATGACTAAGGATTAAAAATTTATCAAGTAGGAATACAAAATAGTTATAATCAAGTCATGTTTTAAAGAAAACCTAGAAGTGCATTCTAACTAAAGCATCTTAAAATATGATAAATAACAAAGAGATGTATTATACTCCTCAATTTAATAATTAAGCCGATATTCACAAAATTAGTCTTTTTAACCTAATTTGACATAAATTTGACAAACAGATTTAACAATCATTCACATATCAAAAAGGGAGAAAAAGAAAACAAAAAATAGTTAGCATGTAGATCCCCTCCCCCTTTAACTAAATCCCCAATTTCACTATTATATTATTACATCATTTACGAAAAAATAAAATACAACAAAACATCAATAAAGAGAAATCTTTAAGGCCTTCTACTCCTAATTCATCCCATCCCAAGGTGACTCTTCACACCCCTTTCGAACTTGAAGTTCAAACTACTGCTAACCCAAAAGCAAAGAAGTAATATATGTCAAAAATAATAATAACATAAATACTAACCAATTAAGAAGATAATAAGTAGAAAATTCAACAACAAACCTATAACCAGTTTTCCTCTTTCTTCTTCTTCTTTTTTTTTTTAGAGAGATGGGAAAAATTGCATTATCTGTATGAAGCAGAGCACAAAATTTTTGTAAAGTCTGTTGAATCCTTTTTCGTATGGAGAATATCTGTCAAAACAATGAAGAGGGACTATTTATATAGTGGACTTAAAGGTACATAGAATGCAAGTAATCAATTAAACAATTTTACACTTTCCATAAACAAAAGGGTAAAATAATATAAAATCATTCAACTCATATTCTATCAAACTTTGCCAAAAATACATGAGCAAAAATACTTCACCCAGAGGAAAGAAATCAGGCTTCCAATCAGCCAATATTAAAAAAAGGCAATTACACTCTTTTCATATATTCCAGGTAATACGAATAAGAGTATAATCACTTTAACTAAGACAAGGAGATTCAATTATAGGGTATCAACAAAGGAATGAACAAAATATGTTGTTGCCTCAATAAAATAAATATTTGTCAAGACAAGAATAAGGATTTTAGGAATTGTATCAGACAATTAAAGGAATCTCTTAGAACAAAAATATATTGGGTTTGAAAAAGTAAGATTGAATCAAAATTACAATAAACAAAGAAAGAAAATTATTTTATAAAGTATAGATTAAGGGGAGCCAAATCAATCCTCATATCAGAATTAGCTAAAAATCAGCAATTCTATCAATTTACAAGCACACAAAATAAAAAATTCAAATAGATTGAGAGCTCTTAATCGAAGATCTCCAAGAATTTTAAAATGAGAAATACTGCATGCAACATCAAAATCCACATACAAATCACAAAATGATCAGACACAACTAACGACAAAAGGTAAAACACAACAAAATGAGTAATGGTAAGATCATACCATAGATCTCTTCATTCGTTAACTGGTTTTTAAGCTTAAAATCACTGAACTATTTTGCTCTTGGCCACTATTATTATCATTGTTGATCGAGTTCTTCAGCCGGAGGGATTTCACTGGGATTTTCCCATTTTCTAGTGTATTTTTGCTGGAGCTTTGGTGTCTATCTCGGGTTTTCCGATGGAGTCTCTATTTACTGTTGTATGGTCGAATTGGGGGTTGTTATTGGTTGCTGCTTTACTGTAGCGGGTTAACAAAAAAGGGGGTTTTAAGTGGTTGTTCCCATCCGGAGAGCAACGATGAAGGAGGAGCAGAAGGAGAGAGGAAGAAGAGAGAGGTGGCTCCGCCTAAAACAGCGCCTGATCGGCTGGTTGCGGCGGCCGGGAGGAAAGGATAAGAGAGGGTGGCACCGATAGAGGGTTTTTCGAGAAAAGGGGCTGCTTATTTTGGGGTTGGCTGGACAGAGAAGAACAAGGGGTTTTGGGTGGTGGCGATGGGGTTTTCGGTGGTGCTGAGGGAGATGGTGAGGGTCGGTGAAAGAGGAGGGAATCGGTTATTTTTGAGGTTAAGTGAAAAAATGACTTGATGTTTAGGGATTTGGGGGGGAGGGGGTATGGTGAATTAAAAGAGAATAAAATTATTTGTAATTTGGACCGTGGATAGAAAAAAGGAGTAGTCAGGATTAATTTTTGAAAAGTTGGGGTCGGATTCAAATCAAAAGTGGGCTATCCGGATTTAATTTAATAGGATTAGATTGTAAATTTAAAATTAAGCCACAAATTGACCTAATTTAGGCTAGAATTGAAACAAATTTGGATTAAAATGCTACAAATTAAATAAATTGGGATGAAATTAAATAGATTGTCATCTAATTAATAAATATAATAATATACACACTTATAAAAATGTATAATTTTTTAAATAATATTACGTAATACATGCTAAAACTTGTTATGGATAATATTAAACATATTAAAATTGTTATTTTAATATTAAAAATTGATTAAACAATATATTAAAATATATAATGTATTTAAAAATACGACATTGATATAGTAATAATAATATTAAAAATAAAGTAAAATAATATAAATGCCACTGCTATTATTATTACCACTAATATAAATATGATTATAATAATAAAAGTAAACACTAATAATATTAATAATAATAATATAAAAAATAATCTTTAAAATGTCAAAATAACTAATAACCAAATTTTGAAAGTATTAAAAATATACATAATTATTTGGATAAAATTGAAAATAAACTCGTTTATTTTAAAAAAAAAAAATTAAAATACCTATTTAATCAAATGGCAATCCAAAAAATGTTATAGGTCGGTCAAAATTGGGTGTCAATAGGAAAGAGTGACTATGATTTTTGTTATAGGTTTGCCCATGGCTTTGGGCAAGTTTGACTTCGTTTGGGTGGTCGTTGATCATTCGACCAAGTCAGCATACTTATTACCAAAGTCTATAATATCAGACAGAAGAGTGTGTTCTCTTCCTACTTTTGGCAAGCTCTATAGCGTGATTTAGGTACTCGCTTGGATTTGAGTCCAACTTCTCACCCCAGGACTGATGGAAAAATCGAGAGCACTATTCAGGTGTTACAAGACATGTTTCAAGCTTGTGTGGTTGATTATGGGGCTCATTGGGATCAGCATTTGCCTTACGCAGAGATTGCATATAACAATAGTTACCATTCCAGCATCCAGATGGAACCATTTGAGACTTTGTATGGCCGGAGGTGTAGATCGCCTATTAGATGGTTTGACTCAGTTTCAATAGATATGTTGGGTGTGGATCTACTCAGAGATACCATGGATTGAGTTTGTTTTATTCAAGGTAGGCTGTTGACAGCTCAGAGTTGCTAGAAGAGTTATTCCGACAAGAGGGTTAAGCCTCTTGACTTTTCTGTTAGTGACAGTGTATGGTTTAAATTTTCACCCACGAAGGGTGTGATGAGATTTGGGAAGAGGATAAGTTAAGT
Source organism: Solanum virginianum (assembly GCA_000787875.1). Lineage (NCBI taxonomy): Eukaryota > Viridiplantae > Streptophyta > Magnoliopsida > Solanales > Solanaceae > Solanum > Solanum virginianum. The sequence goes on along the minus strand of DF361198.1, from coordinate 26,187 downwards.
CCCAGATTCATTAGACCATTTGAGATTTTGACGAGGGTTGGTGAGGTGATCTATGAATTGTCTTTACCATCGAGATTATCATCGGTGCATCTAATTATTCATGTTTCTATGCTCTACTGGTACATTCCAGACGAGTCTCATCTTGTCACGACCCAAGCTTAGGGCCTAGATATGACTGGCGAATAGGGAACTCGAAAGAACCCCAAACAAGAATCACAACATATCATTGCACATCCTTGGTCGTGGAAGCAATTAAATGACAATAAGAGATAAGCATAAACAAGGGGAATTGGGACTAAGGGTAAATATCCATGTCATAACCATCAAGAAATAAGAGAGTCGAGACTCATGACATAGATACATAGCATGTCCAACAACACCTCTAAACATAGATACTTAGCGGGGGCTAAGACAAGCAACCAGGCTCACCCTCATAATCAAAGTAAACATAAAAGAAAGATAGTTCTAGAACATAGCATAAGATCATAAGCAACGTCCCCAAAATGAAGGACTCACCAAAAAGCTTGATGAACCCGCACAAGCCATGTAGGTGGAGATGCTCAAGTGGGGCTCCGGTTCCTACATGGTGATATCATGTAGGCATAGAGTATGCGTTAGTATGTTGGAATGTACTAAGTATGTGGAATGCAATGCAACAAGAGATAGGCAACATAATCAAAATGCATAATCGTAGCAAGAGATAGTATGTTAGCAACATGGCATGCATGAACAATGCTTGTAGTAAAACGTGCTTGAAAATAATCATACTTGCATAACTTGTTTAACACAATAAGATGACATGATTAGATCATCCAAATACCTTGTACTGGAGGGTGAGGAATATAACATAGGTCATAACCCCTTCTAGTAGGTAATAGGTAGTACATGAGGGTAATTAGATAGCATAGTTCATAACCCCTACATGTAAACAAGAGATAATGAATAGCACATTAGGGTAGGAAGGTAGCATAGGTCATAACTCCTACATGTGTGCATATGAGGGTGAGGGATTTCACATAGTTCATAATCCCTTCATATAAGTACATTGCATAACCTCAAATCAGATATGAGGATAAGGAGTACCACATAGTCAATAACCCCTTCATGTAGATATGAGTAACTGAATAGCAAATGTGGGTAGAATGTAGCATAGGTCATAACCCCAACATGTAAGTACCTTGCATAACCTCAATCCATACATGAGGTTAAGGAGTACAACATAGTTCATAACCCCTACATGTGAATACGAGTAAGTTAGTAGCACTGATCCGTACATGAGGGTAAAGGTATACAATATAATATATAACCCCTACATATAGGAATTGGCCCTGCACTAGAGGGTAAAACATATAGCATAGTTCATAAGCCCTTTTAGTAGGCTTCATAATTGACAAGAGCATAAACCTTAGCACAAGAACCCTATAACTCATCAACAATTCTCAAGAAAATAACAACATGAGAGCCCAACAATTCACTTGCAATACCATAGGTGATTTTCATGATTCAATCACACATATATATATTTCTTTCATCATCATATAGTCTTTCAACTCATAAGACATAAATTGGACCTTCAATTCCTCAAGAACCCATAATCGAATATTTTATCAAACACTAGGTGGGTGTGTAGTGCTATTATAAAATCATGCAATTCAAAAGTAAAGTCATATAAGAAAACTTGAAGTAAAATAGCCCACTGATACTTAGTAATACCATCTTGCAAAATACATTGAAAACCCTCATCAAATATCAAAAGAGATCATAGTTCTATAGCTTAAAACATGCATAATCATAATAGGTAAATCATTTCATGGTATAGGCTTAAAAATGAGTAATCATGTATTTTCAACCAAACTTTCATAAAATTCCAATATAGTATATGATCATAATCTCTAATGAATAAAATCCATAAGCAACACAACTTGAAAACATGTAATTTTCATAGAAATGTAAGATTGTGCTTCATGGGTGAAAGGTAAACATGAATGAAATTTACATACCTTAGACTTTGAGTTTCTTGAAGTTGAGTTGTGAAAGACTTGAAGTTTGGAAGTGGATCTTAGAATCCAAAGCTTGCTCTTGAGTTTCCTTGAATTTGTATTAGGGTTTTGATAGAGGCTCTTGAGAGGATTTGAGAGTGTATTCCAATTGAGAGGAGTGAATTTGATCTTTAGAAATAGGATTAGGTTTTTAGGAGGTGTTAATATAGCATTGAAATTTCCAAAATACCAATAGAAATGGCTAAATTTACGGAATGCCATTAATGAGGCGGAATTTGGCAAAACCCCATATATACCCCTGCACATACATGTTCTACTAAAATGGGTATAACTTCTTCATCTAAACTCTAAATATGGTGAAACCAAGTCTGTTGGAAAGCTAATTCAAAGGCCTTTGATTTGGCATATTGTGGGCTACCCAATTCTTAGTGCTAAGATATATTCCCCTTTAAAGTTGACCCTGTTATCGGTACTTGTGCAAACCTTAGCCAATGAAAATTTCTTTGAACTTTGCTTGATGTAGAGGACCCACGATGGCCTTAAACAACATGAATAAGCTTGAATTAGATTTGATTGAGAGCTTGAAGTTTGAATTAATTTCTTGAGACTCGAGAGTGGGTTTGGGACACTTAAATTGGGTGAAATATTTATCTAAGTATTTGAGAGAGTATTGGGGAATGTCTTGTATCGAGAGTAGGTTTGGGACACTTAAATTGGGTGAAATATTTATCTAAGTATTTGAGAGAGTATTGGGGAATGTCTTGTATGATATGAAAATAAAATAAGGCTAAGTATAGGTATTTTCATGTATGGAAAGGCTTAGGCCCAAGACCCAAAAGCTTTGGATCAGAATAAAATAACTGACACAAAATGAGGGAGTGGCGCACCCAAGTCGCGTCGCTCTAGGGGCGCGCAGGCACACCATTTTTGTTGCTCACTTGAAATTTTGAATTTTGCTACGGTTGCTCTAAAATTTGGGTTAGACCCATCCCCTACTTAATTTTGGCCCCTGAAGAAGAATATGAAGTCAGATTTTTGATATCATGCATAGATTTTAAGACATATGAAAATTACGAATTAGGCATCTTCGAGGCACTTTTTGGGGTTGTTACATATGTGATCTTTTATGATTTTGTTGAGTTGGGTCCACATTTGTACTTTGAGGAGGAGCCTATAGCTATATTAGACAGGCAGGTTTGGAGATTGAGATCCAAAGATATACCTTCAGTGAATGTTCAGTGGTGACACCATTTTGTTGATGAAGCTATTTTGGAGTTAAAGTTTGATATGCGGGCTAGATATCCTATTTTTTTTTAGGCTTCGGGTACCTTTCTTTTCCTTATATTTGAGTATGAACATTATTTTTAGTGGTGAATAATGTAATGACCTGGTTGGTCATTTTTTAACTTATTTGTGAAAATTACTATTTTGCCCTTTCTTATATTCTTTTGGACCAATTATAAAATATCTATGATGTTGGAACTGATATCCTGAGTTTTAAAAGTTGAAAATATGAGTTTTGGCATTTTTGGAAGCTTAAGTTGTTGAAAAAGTGAGTTTTTGTGCCATTTTGAGTTTCGGGTGTCAAATCAGAAGTTCATCAATTCCACCAGCTCTGGAATGTCAATTCTAGTCTAGCAGAAGTTAAAGAGATGAATTCGGAGTTAAAATAATATTTTTAGGCTCCAATGTTGCATATTTAATCATTTTCAAAGCCAAAATTTGACTTTGATCAATATTCAGAGTTCAAAAGGTCAAATCAAAATTTCAAGAGTTTTAGTAGTTTTGGATGGTGAAACTAACACTAGAAATGGTCTCGTTATGATTTTTGGAATTTTGAGGGCAATTTTAATATTTTAAATTTTAAACTAGTTTATTTGACTTGCATTAGTAATTGTATCATGGAGACCTCAGAATCAAACTTTGATCATTCTGTTGAGTCTGAAGTATTATTTCTGATATGGATACATGTTTGATTTATGAAATTCTATTTTTGGATGAGTTCCAAGTGCCTTTTTCGAGGATTGGATAGACCTGTGTTTAGCTGGTGCATGTTGTTTGGTGCAGGTCCCACTTGTACTCCGCATATGCACCCTGGGCTCCGCATTCGCAGAGGTGTACCTGATACTACTCCGCACTCACGGTCTAGGTTTCAGCATTCATGGAGGTCAGAGATATAACCCTCCGCGTTCGCGAGACCTCACCCGCATTTACGAAGTGCTTTTTATCCGTGAATAGTTATATATCACTGAACCACCATTTTTACTCTATTTTTTGAACTTTCAAAGCTTTTAGGGCGATTTTGAAAGAGGAATTTCGAAGGATTTTGTTGCGTAAGTGTTTCTACATCTATTTTAATTATTTTTCATAATTTCTATCTTGATTTTGTCTTAAATTTCATGATTTTGGATGTCCAAAATTGGGGATTTTTAATCTTTGATTTCAAAATTTTAAATAATGTTCTCATTCAATTTGAGCTCGATTTTTGTAGATTTTCACCAACGTACTCTAGTTTTTATGTAGAATCTGATTTTAAAGTTAATTTTCATATTTGGGAACTTTAAATTTTATTTTAAATTTTGACCATTTTGTCCCTAAGCCTAATTCATGCCAATATGGGTATCAAAATGCACCTCTTGACATGTAGTATCTATTTTTTATAGTGATTGATCAATTCGGGGATTGTTTTGAGGATTGAGTTAATTAAAAGCTTGTTCGAGTGCAGTTTCGACATTGAGGTGGGTTTGGCTACCCTTTTTGGGACTAGATTTGAGTTATTGGACATGCTCATATGATAATTATAAGATTTAGAGTGAATTATGAGACAATGGCATGATATAATAGAATGTGATGATAATGTGATGCCGGTTATGCTGAAAATTGAGTAATTGGCGATCCTGTTGATAAATTGAGATAAAATCATGAGAATTGAGATAATTTTGGATATCATAATGATAACATGGGATTTACGATAGCTTTTGAAGAGGGTTGTAATTAAGTGGTGATAATTGTGAAAAGCTTGAAATTTATGAGCTTACTTGGGCACTTGTGGAGCCGTGTTTTATTAATGTCTTGATTATTGATGAGATAATGATGTGAGACATAATGATAGCCTTGTGGTACTAGCTTATGCACATGGTGTAGCCCATTTGATGTGATGACTATTGTAGATATCAATTGTCTTCTTTATTGCTATTATGTACATACTTGAAAGGTTGCATTAGTATGCACATATCTTATACTTGACTAGTTGCATTGGTATGCACATATCTATTACTTGACTGGTTGCATTGGTATCCGTATGTCTTATACTTGACTAGTTGCATAGATATCAACACATCTTATTGTATCTGTACCATTTATGATATTATGATACACTGAAACATTTCATTATATGACTTGCAACACCTTAACACACTTCATTATGGAGCCTGCGACGCCTCTAGATACTTTTGTTATGGCCTGTGATATCTTGAGATATTTGAGTTCATGGCCTGTGATGCCCCCGAGTTCTATCTGGTGCTTTGGCTCAATAGATGTGTATAATCGGCACTGCGACGATTGTGATTTCACCTCATACATGTCCTGCAACACAATTGCATTGCACCATTTATTGAATTTACTATCTTTACTTGCTTATATCTATGTGTGTATTGTGTACTAACCTTTGGTTACAGGTGGTAGAGATTCTTAGTTATGACATACTTATTCGATTTCTCTTAGTCAATCGGTTAAACCTACTTGGTATTCGATGTACTCACCCCTACTTTATTTCCTCCCTGCATATCGAGTACAAGGACCCATACAACGTAGTTGATTCATTCTAGTTGGGTTTTCTGCACCTATCTAGATCTTACAGTGAGACCTACACTTCGAGTCGTCGCGGATCTTTGGGATTTTTGTTATTTCTTCCTTTCAAGCTTTGTATCAGATATTATCAACTTATATTGCATTTGAGATAGTTGTATTTTCTCTATCTTTGCATGCTCTTGTACTCATGACTCCAGATTTTGTGATTTAGTATGTCATGTTGTGATTGTTTCCGCTTTACTTTATATTCTTTAGTTGCAATCTGATTATGGGTAGTGACATAAATAATGTAAATTTTAGAATTAGGATAAAACAAATGTAAAATAACAAATTAAGTTTTTCTTTTTAAATTAAACTAATAAAATCAAATAACTATTTTGTTATATTTCAATGATTATATTTGTTTCAAAAAGGAAGTATTTTTTTAAAAAACTACAATATAAATAAACCAAAAAGTTATGTATATAACTTGAAATGATGTAAAACTACTAAAGTCACAATAATTATCAATTTAAAATATAAACGATATATTAAAAATTTAAATGGTTTTTGAAATTTAATCAGTGTCATATAAATTGAGACAAAAAGATTAACATAAATTATTCAAAATATATGTAAAATGTACTATAAATTACAACAAATAAAAATTTAAAATATTTAACATATTAAATAAAATTTTAATTGATGCTCAAAGTTTTACAAGTGCAACATAAATTGGAACAAAATAAGTAACATATATTATTTTAAAATAATATAAATGTATTATAGTTTACAATAATTAAAAATTAAAAAAAATATATTAATAAGATCTAACAGTACCACATAAATCAAGATAAACAATAATATATATTGAATGTGTGCTAGCACGGGCTCTTTTAACTAGTATATCGATATACTTGAAATATAGATAAATCAGCAAACCAACCCATATGTAACATGTATATGAAAGTCAGAGGCAACACAATATAATTTGAGTCCTAAAGCAAATTTCAGTTAGAGACTAAAATCAAAATAAAATTCATATGTATTTATTTATTTTTCTAACTTTTTAGATGCAAATTATTACTTAATATTTGGTTATAAATGATTTCTTTTTAATTTTCTTTTATGTATTAGCTATATCCTACTTTAATTTGTTTGTTGTAATACTTGGAAAAGAATTTGTTATTCACTTTATTTGTTCAACACTTTTTGAATAAATATTTTTCTTGATAGAGTATTGCTCTAATTGTCACGAAGCCAAAATGGGTCATGAGTGGCATCCACACTTATCCTCTGAGGTGGGCGAACCAGTGATACAAATCCCAACCTATATAATTGTTCAACTTATAAAATATGATACTAATCGAATGTCATGCCCCGAGTTTACGGCTAGATGTGGCCGGCACCCAGAACCATTTCTGGTCCCAAGCGAACCACTTGGCCTATACATATAATGAGCTAGAGATACTACAATAATCTGAACAAATCAAATAGAGTAAATATCCCAACAATAACTATAAATAGGAATTGAAACTCATGTCATTCACAGTCTATGGAACCTCTAACTATGAAAAGCTGAATAACTACCGTGACAGGCCCACGGTACCCATAACTGAAAATAAATACTAAAATAGAGATAAAGCCACCAAAGCCGCTGATTGATAGGAGGCCTCACCAATAACTAAATGGAATGCTGGTCCTCAACGGAGTGTCTACTGAGAGATTCTATCATTTGTGTTTGCATCATAAAATGATGAAGGTCCAAAGAACATCAGTAGATGAAATGTACGAGCATGTAAAATAGTCAAAAAGGGGACTCAAAATAAGGCACTATACTCAAAAGTATCTAAAATATGTCTTAAAATAGGATAGCAAAATAATAAATAAAGTGTATGTTGAAAGTAAAAAAAAACATATGCCAAAACTTTGTATGCAAGAATTAGTTTACTTTAGTATGGGGAGTTTTTCTAACTGACAACCATCACAATTATCTTTGTGATGATACAACTTCTTGCCCATGCTGCTAGAGCCATCCCATACTTTGTCAGTGTAAGGGATGAAAACTAGGGGAGTAGATCCATCCAAAAACTGGGCCATCTCAGAAACAATGAAGAGTTGTACTCATGGTTCAATCTATCCTATGTTGGTTTCATAGTTTATGAGTTCAAGTTATTATACTTTTACCAATATCGGTGCTCAATAATACTCCCAAAAGTATAAATCATATGCTCATACTTAAAAGAATATAATTTGCTCTAGGTGTTACTTGTCTAAAATCATAAATTTCATGCTTTGTTCATAAAATACATATGATATTGAGTTTGAAGCAAGAATTGAAAATTCATAGATTTTCTTACTAACTTTAGTATTTATTTAATTTAATAATTAAAACTAGTATCACAACCTAAGACCTCAATGGAGTAGAAAAATTTAGCAAATTTCATGCTCTTTTTCAAAAATAGTATAAACAAGAACAATTACTCATAATGAAGAAATCTTGTTATCAACTAATAATATGATACTTCGAGAAACTAGTAGTTACATGATGGTGAAATAATGTAGTAAGATTTTTGTAGGCCTTACATACATGTGGGACTTAGGCTCTTGAAGAATTTTGAAGAAGGTGCTTGAAAGTCCAAGCTTTTGCCCTATTGAAACTACATTATGAGTTTGGAGAGTGTCTGAGCGTTAATTAATTGAAGAATCACGTTTAAGGAGGTTCAATTAGGTGAAAACTGATAGGTTTAGGCTTTAAGGATGAAAATATCCCTCTTTAAAAATGTTGTTTAAGTTGGCTATAGGACCATCTATGACCCGTAGAAACTTCTACGATTCGTCGAAACTCATTCATAAGTTTTGGATGAATTTTGGAGTCACTGGATCCATTCTATGAGCCCAATCTATGGCCCATACGAGCACTTACGACTGGTAGTTGGGTTTGTCAATTCTAGAATAAAAAATGGATTTGCAAAAGTTTTTCCACAAGTTAATAGTATGGGATGTAACTCAAACCACCTCGCATAAATCAGTTCATAATTTCCACTCTACACTAGCAGTTTGTAGTAAAATAGTCATAACCTTTTACTCTGAACTCCAATTGAGGCAAAATTGGATGAGTTGGAAATATTATTCAAAGACCTTTCATTTGGTAGGTCATAGGTCACCTAATGCTTTGTGTTCTAAAATTTATAGTCATTTAAAATTGATCCTTGCATAATCGAAAGTGAAAAACTTAACCGGTAGAAAAGTTTTGACCCGAATTCAACTAAGAACTAGAGGTCTCTCATGACACGAATTCACTTCCAACAAACTTCCCATATATATTATTGATCCTTAAAATGTAAGTACAAGCAAGGCATTTCTACGTTCAATCTTATGTATTTGCAATGAAAAATTTCCATATCCTAAGAGTAGAATTATGAGGTGTTATAATATCTCCCCCTTGGGGATCATTCGTCCACGAATGAAGATGAAACTAAGAAATATTAAGCATGTTGCTATTCATGAACTAGTTTATCAACAAGAAGCTATCCAGATAACGTATTACTCATGTTTAAGGTTGCATCTCAACTCACTGGTAGGAATAAAGAATATTACCTTCATGCTCGTCATTTGAAGGAACGAATAGGTTAGGACATCTAGATTCCAAGTGTCCTTCTACTTCCCAAGTGGCTTCCCCAATAAACTGGTTCCTCCATAATACATTAATAGAAGCAATTCCCTTAATCAACAATTCGCGAACTTGATGATCTAGTATCTGAACTGGGATCTCTTCATATGCCAAGTTGTCTTTAACTCCAATATTTTCTATAGGCACAACCAGTGTGGGGTCTTCCAAACACTTCTTAAGAATAGAAATGTGGATACTAGATGAATAACAACTAAATTTGATGGATATTAAAATTCATATTCCATATTACCAAACCTCCTAATAATCTAGTATGGGCCAATATATCAGGGCTGAGCTTCCCTTTTTCCTAAATCTCATACCTCTCTTTATCAGTGAAACCTATAGGTACACCCAATCACCTATCATAAATTCCAAATCTCTTCTTCTAATATCGTTATAAGATTTTTGTCAGCTTTCGGCTGTCTTTAGTCTCTCTTGACTAACTTTCACTATCTCCATAGCTTGATGGACTAAATCAGGTCCTATTAATCCAGCCTCACCAGCTTTGAACCACCCAATAGGTGACCTACACCTCCTCCCAAAAAGGGCCTCATATAGGGTAAGTGATTATCCTAGTTACCTTTAAAGTCTATAACACATTCCCTCAACATATCCTCTAGAGTTTGTACGGTCCGCCCTGCCTGACCATCTATCTGGGGATGAAAGGTTGTACTAAGATTCACTTTCGTACCAAGCCCTTTCTAAAAGGACTTCCAAATTTTGTTGTGAACTATGCTGCTCTATTTGAAATGATGGATATGGGAACCCAATGCAATCTAGCGATCTTCTTAATGAAAAGTTTGGCATAGTCCTAAGTTGTACTAGCCGTCTTGACAAGTAGAAAATGAGCTGACTTGGTCATTCTATCTACTACTACCCTTCTCGAATCATGTTGTCTACAAGATCAAGGTAAGCTTGTTCTGAAGTCCCTGTTAATTATCTCCCACTTCCACTCCAGAATTTCAATATTCTGGGCCACACCACAAGGCCTTTGGTGCTCTACCTTATTGCTGGCAATTCAGGCATCTAGGCACGAACTCTGCAATGTCCTTCTTCATGCCACCCCACCAATAAACCTCTCATAAGTCTCTCTACATTTTTGTTTCACTTAGGTGAATAGAGTATCTAGCGTTATAAGTCTCAGCTAGAATTCTATCTCTAAGGCCATCAATACTTGGTATATAGTCTGGCTTGGTATCTCAGGACTCCCCGTTTTACAAATACTAATACCTTCTATTTCTAAACATATTCTTTCAATTGGAAGAAGATAAGATCCTAGTATTGCTTCTCTTTTACCTCCACAACTAAGGATGCCTCTGCCCCATTTTTTATAACTGCCGACCTTCATCAGAATCCTCAATCTAAACTCCCAAGGATGCCAGTCCGTACATTTCCTTATCTAGCTCATTCTTTCCATCCTTAATGTGTGCAGAAGTCCCCATGGTCAACCCGGTAAGAGTATCAACAGCTACATTAGCTTTACCTAGGTGATAGAGGATGCTCACGTCATAGTCATTTAATAGCTCCAACCATTTCCTTTCCCTCAAGTTTAGCTCCTTCTGACTGAACACATAGTCTAAGCTCTAATGGTTAGTAAACACATCCACATGCCCACGGTAAAGAGACTGTCTCCATATTTTAAGAGCAAACACCAGCTCAAGATCATGAGTTGAGTAGTTTTTCTCATGAGTCTTAAGCTTTCTGGAGGAATAAGGTATCACCTTGCCTATCTACATTAATACACACCCTAGATCAACTCTGGAAGCATCATAGTATATAACGAAGCCATCTGTTCCCTCAGGTAGGGATAAAACTGGAGTTGTAGTCAACCTAGTTTTCAACTCTTCGTACAAGCTTTAGACCATATGAAATTAACCTTCTTCTTAGTTATCTTAGTCAAGGGAGCTAAGATAGAAGAAAACCCCTGTACAAAATGCCTATAGTAACCTGTCAAACCCAAGAAACTCCTTTCTTTGTTGAGTTATGGGCTTTGGCCAATTCTTTACAATCCAATCTTTTGAGAATCAACTTGAATGCCCTCAACAGAAAAAATATGGCCCAAAAATGGCATAGATACTAACCAAAACTCACATATAGAAAATTTGGCCTACAACTGTTGGTTCTTAAGGTTCTGAGGGATAATTATAAGATGGTTGGCATGCCCCTCCTCATTACAAGAGTAAATTAGGATGTCATCTATAAACACAATGATCAATATATCTAGGTATTACCTCAACACCCTATTCATAAGATCCATGAAAGCCACTGGTGCATTTGTCAGTCCAAATGACATAACCAAGAACTCATAATGACTATAACGGGTTCTGAAAGCTGTCTTAGGAATGTCACTTTATTTAACTTTGAGCTGACCATACTCTGATCTGAGGTTTATTTTGGAGAAACAAGTAGCACCATAGAGTTGGTCAAACAAGTCATCAATTCTGGGAAGAGGATACTTATTCTTTATGGTAACCTTGTTTAATTGGCGGTAATTTATGCACATTCCAATAGAGCCATCCTTTTTACGCACGAAGAGGAATAGAGCACCCAAAGGTGAGATGCTTGGCCTGATGAAACCCTTATCTAGGAGGGTCTTTTAGCTGCCCTTTCAACTCCTTTAAATTTGACGGAGCCATTCGATATGGAGGAATATATATGGGCTGAGTATTTGGGAAGGAGCCTATCCCATAGTCTATCTCCCTATTAGGAGGGACTTCAGGTAGATCATCAAGTAAGACTTCTCGAGACTTATTCATGACTAGAATAGACTAGAGAGATGACATCTCAACACTAGAATCTTTGACTCTAACTAAATGGTATATGCACCCTTTGGAAATTAACTTTCTGACTTTGAGATATGAGATAAATTGACCCTTAGGAAAAGCTAAGCTACCCTTCCAATTTAAGACTGGCTCATTAGGAAACTGAAACTTAACCATCTTGGTTACACAGTCTATAAAGGCATAACAAGTATTAAGTCAATCCATGCCTAAAATGACGTCAAAATCTTTCATATCCAACTCAACCAGATCAGCTAGGGTATCTTTATGGTAAACTGACACTGGACAACCCTTACAAACTCTTTGGGCTAGAATAGATTCTCCAATCAGAGTGGAAACACTAAAAGGCTCAAGAAGACATTTTGGACTGATCTCAAACTTCATAGCTACATAGGGAGTCACAAATGACAATGTAGCACCTAGGTCTAACAATGCATAGACATCATAAGTAAAAACTTTGAGCATACCAGTAACTACATCTAGTGAGTTCTCCTTCTCTTGTCTGGTGGCCATGGCATATAAATGGTTTGTGCTCCTGCATGTCCCTGATGTTGCACCCCTCTAAACTAGCTTACCTTGTGGTACTGAAGAAACTGACTGAGATTTATTGTCCTTAATGTTCTACCTCCCTATAGTACACTCCTTCAAAAAGTGCCCCACCTAACCACATCTAAAACAACTTTTTATTCCCAGAAGGTACTCTCCAAGATGAGACCTTCCATACTTACCATAAATCAGATAATGAGTCAATCCCTAAGCTACACTCCCCTGCAACTAGCTGCCCTGAACTCTATGGCTCTGTGATCTCTGGTCAATCCTGACCCTTGATGTAGGAGCACTAGAAAACAAAGGTGCTGGTCTAGATGCCTTAGGTGTAATGACCCCAAAAAGTGCCTAAAAATATGCCTCGGAAGTGTACGAAATCGTAATTTCCATATATCTAAAAATTGATTTTCTGTTATTTCAAAAATATGAATTCATATTCTTATTTAGGGGGTCAAATTCAGTGGGAAATGGGTCTAACCCAAATTTTAGAGCAACCGTATCAAAATCCAAAAATAGCATAATATGCTATTTAGGAGGGTCAACTTTGAAGGGGCATATCTCTTAGCACACGAAGAATTGGTTGTCCTATGACCTACCAATACCAACTTATATTCCTTTTAATTATCTTTCTAATGCACTTAGTTTCACCTTATTCCAAGTTTGGATGAATAATTTATACCCATTTTCGTAAAACTTATTCGTGTAGAAAATGCTGATTCCAATGGGGTTTTCGTGTTGTCTCTGTGATGCGCCCCTGTGTTTTGGGTGTCTATTTTTATAGACTTGGGCCTAAGGATTCTCAAACTCTCTTTTACTTAATATTGCATGATTTAAAGTTGATTTTACATGTGGTTCTTGTATACTTCAAAATTTTTTGCACAGTGATTTATGTTCATGAAAGTATAATTGTTTTAGCATGTTTTGAGCTCTAAATCTTAGATCTAATGTTGGATTTGATGAGGCATTTTGATGTGAATGTCTTAGGGGTGTTGCAAGGTGTTGATTGATGGTTCTACTATAGATTTTCTTGCATGCTTTCATTTCTAAATTGTATAGTCTTTTACCCCCATTATACCCCCTAAAGTGTTTGATAAAATGTCTAGCTAGGGTTTTTTGTGAAATTGAAGGTCTAATGTATGTCTTATGAGTTGAATGGTGTTATGATGATTATATGATGATGGAATAGTGATCAAATGAGGATGACATGATGGTATGCATATGATTTATAATGAGGAGAGGAATTGTAGGTATATGATGACTTTGGGATGATGCTAGGGATGTCTATATGAGTTGTTTTCATAGAAAAGTACCTATTAGTGTTGCATATAGATTCTTTGATCCTTATGTTTGTTGTGTTCTTGGGAAATTGAGTTGTTCTTTCTTGATGATTTGAATGTGATGGTTTGATGAGCTAGTCCTATGATTCTACAGAAAAGGTCATGCGGTAAGGTAGAGTGTTTAATGATTCCTACCTAAAAGATCATATCATAAGGTATAGATACCCTACCAAAAAGGCCATACCGTAAGGTAGAATAGCTAATTGTGCCTACCAAAAAGATTATATTATAAGGTATGGACATCTCACCAAAAAGGCCATGCCCTAAGAAAGAAAGACTAAAGGCTTCCACCGAAAAGATCATATCGTAAGGTGTGGACATTCTATTGACAAGGCCATGCCATAAGATAGAATGAATCATGGTCCCTACCCAAAATATGATATCATAAAGTAGGAGACGTCTTATACTACCTACCAAAAAGACTATGTCGTACGATAGGGGTATTGATAACACTCTCCAAAAAGGTTATACCCGTAAGGTGAGTAGAAGGGGAGGTTGTACTGGAACAATATATCAAAAAGACTATGTCGTACGATAGGGGTATTGATAACACTCTCCAAAAAGGTTATACCCGTAAGGTGAGTAGGGGACATTTGGCCCATTTCATGAAACTTAATTCAAAGGGTTTTAAGTATATTTCTCATATTGAGTTTATATTTCTTGATCATGATTTACTAGCATGTTTTACCTTAAGCATTGAGCATGCATGCCATATTGATGTCATACCTATCCTTTTGTTATTATTATGCATTTTGATTACATTGTCTATCTCTTGTTGCATTGCATCCCACATACTTAGTACATTCAAACGTAGTAATGCATAATCTATGCCTATATGATATAACCATTTAGGAATTGAAGCCCCACTTGAGCATCCTCCTCCACATGCCTAGTACGACTTCGCTCAAGCTTATTGGTGAGTCCTCCACTTCGGGGACCTTGGTCTATGATTCTCTTATTAATAGTTATTGAGTTACCGCCACTATGAGATGACACAAAGTGAGTCCTCCACTTCGGGGACCTTGGTCTATGATTCTCTTATTATGTATTGAGACACGCTCTCTTATTTTCTATTTTTGCTATAAGGTTGAGCCTGGTTACTTTGTCTTGGGCCTCGCTCTTTTCTTTATGTAGTAGAGGTGTTGTTGGACATATGATATATCTATGTTATGAGCCTTGACTCTATTGACTCTTATTGTTTATGATATGAAATAGATTTCCTTAGTCCCAATTTCCCCTTGTTTATGCTTATCTTTTATTGTCTTTCTAATTATTTCTGTGACAAAGAATGTGTAATGATATGCTATAAGGCTTGTTTGGGTTGTTTATGCTTATCTTTTATTGTC
>DF361199.1:34276-54858 GCA_000787875.1 Solanum virginianum | reverse complement strand
GGTATTACCAACTTTATTCACTGTACAATGAGATGCTTGATTATTGTGTTCCCTTTTAGAATGTATAGTCCTTGCTCTACCTTACCAATCCCTTTACCAAGACAGTGTAAAGATCCTGGAATATATAAAAATTAGTAAAGAAAAATTCACTAAACATTGTAATTCCTTGGTTAGTTTTAAGACAGACAACAAGTTATATTTAAATTCTAGAAGAAATAAAACATTAGAAATCACTTGGTCTATCAAAACTTGTGACTTGCCATTGTAAGTGACCTGAACCTCACCATCTGTGGGTAGAAGAATACAACTTTTCTCATGATCAGGGACCCTTTTGTAGAACTGTAATAACTCAGGACTAGAAGTCATATGGTTAGTTGCACCTGAATCTACTAAAGCCACAATCTGTGTTGTGATTGAATTTTATAACCTAGCTATAGGAGTAATTGACAGCTAGGAAGATTGGGGTAAGTATTCTTCCTATAGATGATTACTCAACTCGCTATAGGAGTTGTGCGAATGGGCAGTGTAGCCTTCTGTTGTGCTATGGTAGTTCTGTTTGATTGCTTCTTTCCTTAATTATTATCCTTCTTAGTTCCACAGTTGTGAGGTTGAGGTTTGCCCTTTTTAGCCTATTTGATTCATCTCTATATGATGGTATTGATGTTTAAATATCAATATTCGTGATATAAAATGTGATTTATTATTATACCTTAGTATTGTTTGTGTTCTATAATGGTTGCGTTGATAGCTCTTGAGGTCAAATCATAGATTAGGCTTGTGGGTGATGGTGTTCTTTGATGAATGTGAGGAAGACAATCAAAGAACAAATTGCAGCAACTATGTTAATATTCCACATGCTCATATCAGTTAAGAAGTTTAGGAGATGAAATAGTTTTCTAACGAAATCTCTCTATTAAAGAAACGAATATGCAAATGCTGTAAAACTGATATATCTCTACAGAGTGACTATTAGATCTTCCTAAGATAAGAAGTTGCCTTCAATATCCCTATTAGAGCTACTAGTGTACCCTTTAAATCAACATATGGATACCATTTCTTTTTTCTAAAGGGAGCAAGAACTGAGATCTCTGAGAATTTTAGATAGACATGCAGTAGTGATAGTTATAGCAGAGAAATGACTATTTGGTCATCTGATACATACTACTGAGACTATCTTTTAATTAAGTTTATAAAATTCTACTTGTTTTGTGGATTGCAATTGTAATGATTGAAAGGACCTATAGAAGGGTATATGATTTAAATTGGGCATAATAATTATTGTTTTATTCTCTGATATGACTTTGTCCTTGCATATGATATGATGTCGTTCGACAGTTCCCGGGCTGATTATGGTCGTGCGGATATGTTATATATATATATATATGTTTTGATGTTGACATGATGCCTAGGCGCGACTCATGATTCGAGTTTCAGAATATATCCTTTGTGGACGTGACTCGTGGTCCAAGCAGTCAAAGATATCTCCTTTGTGGATGTGACTCATGGTCCAAGAAGTGCAAGATATCTCTTTTGTGGATGTGACTCGTGGTCTGAGCAGTCCCAAGACATATCTTTAGTGGGTGTGACTCGTGGTTCGAGTAGCCCAAGAGATATCTTGAGTGGACGTGACTCATGATCCGAGCTAGTTCAGGATATATCTTTAGTGGGCGTGATTCGGTAATTCGGGCGGCCCAACTTTTGCACCATTCCACTTCTGTTTTAGGATTTGTGAGTATAGGGATGCCTGGTTCACTTACCCTATGGTTGATATGTTAGGAAAGTAAGTGTTTGTGACTTGAATTTGAATCTTGAAAGTGGACATTTTGGTATTTTGTGGATATATACTGCTCTTTGTCCTTTTGTTTTAGTTATCCCTCAGTTTCATATATTGTGGAGGAAGTATGTAATAATTTGGATTTGCACGTACCGTTATACTTTGGCTTTGTTTGCTATACATCTTATGTTCTGGTCAGTAAGTACTTTTATATATTTAGAGTTATGTGTTTCACTGTTGTACTTTTGTTTTTTAATGGTTGTCCTAATATATGTATATATATGCTCTGTACTTTCTGCTTTACATATTCAGTACGTATTTCGTACTGACCCCCTCTCTTCGGGGGCTGCATTTCATGCCCGCAGGTATAGACGTTCGGGTTAGCGATTCTCCATCTTAGGATTCTTATTGTTGTTTAAAGTTCTCCTTTGCTTCGGAGCATATTTTGGGTATATACACTTATTTACTATTTTGTGTTTTTGTTCATTGGAGGGTATGACGGGGGCCCTGTCCCGTCTTTTGATTCTATTTGTCTGTATAGAGGTCTGTGGATGCCTGTGAGTTTGGTTTGTGGTTGTGTGTATGACTATGAACGTATGAGATGTATGTTGGGTGGTTTAACCACAGCGGTGACCTTGTCGGCCCGCACGTATGTATATGTGTTTGTTGTATGCTGGGATTCTTCTGGGTTTAGATAGTTAATAAAACAAAGAAAACTCTGTCAATTTTTTTGTAAATAAGATATCTGTTGAAAGTATAATCTGGTTTGTGTTTGTGTCTTGTTTGGTATTTTCGTTTGAGTGTCCAATTCGGGTACAAGTCACAGCCCATGGGGTTAGGTCATGGATGCGTAACCTTTGAAAAAATGACGATGATAACCCATCAAGCCAAGAAAACCTCGAACCTCTTTGAGTGAAGTAGACAAGGGCCAAGAATGTATAGTTGAAATCTTCATGGGATCTATCCGAAGGCCTTCAGATGGATGAATGTTCTTCAGGAGGGATGATGTTAGAACCCGTATTATGGTGTATTGGAACCATTGCGATGTTTGGGACTAATGTGTCATTTTTTTGGAAAATTCGAGATTAAGGTGACATTTTTGGAAAGTTTCAGGACCAAAGTGGACTTTCCTAGACTTGGAGTCTTTATGAATTAATAAGGATGCCCCACCCCAATTGTGTTAACTTTCTATTGGACCATGTGGTAGGGGTGGGGTCCAAGGAATATAGATATACATATTACTCCCTTGTCTTCCACAAGATCATTTCCCACACTTAGAATTTGAAGAGCCAAGAACAACATAGAGAGGGCTATGGGTTGCTACAGTAGCAACCCCAAGAATTTTGTTTTTTTGGTTCTACAATTATTTTGATGCTTCAAGGTTGGTATATTGAGTCCTCTAAGTGGCGTGGAGGCGTTGGTTGGTCAAGAAAACGCTTGGTTTTATGGCTATCAAGATTTGGGTCTAGTAAGGGGTTTGAAAGGTATGATGCTTTTTAGCTTTGGTTTGTGTGAATTAAAGGTTGTATATGTGTTGATGCATGTTAAATTGAAAGAAAATTGTGAAAAGATAGCTTGTGTAAGTGAGTTGTGTATGTTGGGGTTGGAGTTGAAATTTGGATATGTTGGATTATAGTGTGATAGTGTTTTGAAACCATGAAATTAGGTTTAACTATCTTGATGTTAGAACTTTTGAGGAGTTACTGGAGCATCTCACTGAAACAGATGGTTTAAGAAGAGGAGCACCACCTGCAGCTATCTCTATTTTAAATGATCTACCACGTTTGGTTGTTAAAGAAGACCACGAACAGCTGGACAGTTTGTCTTGTGCAATCTGCAAGGATTCTCTTTTTGTTGACACAGTTGTAAACTGACTTCCTTGTTCTCACATGTATCATCCATCCTGTATTTTGCCTTGGCTAGCGTCAAGAAATTTATGTCCCCTCTGCCGCTATGAACTTCCAACTGATGACCTGGGTTATGAATACAGAAAGCAGGTCAGTAGTAATTTGGTGATACATGATATCCCTCAGCATGAAATAAATGAAGATGGATCTCCAGAGAGCAGTGCTAGTGAAAATGGTGAATTTGGTTACAGTATTGACAGAATCAGGGGAAGTGATCCATAATGAGGTATGTAAGGCATTCCATCCTTTGGCATGATTTAATTAAATATGTAAAATCCTATATGATTGCTCAATAGTTGCATTGTTGTAGTTGGTTACTGGCATAAGATACCAAGATTGGACATAAGAGATTGAAATTTAGTACTAAAGTATTCACAACCATTATTTGTTCTGAGAATTTTAACAACTGACATAAGATACCAAGATTGGACATAAGAGATTGAAATTTAGTACTAAAGAATTCACAACCATTATCTGTTCTGAGAATTTTAACAGAAGTAGAGAATTAGTTAGTTATTCTTGCAAGAAAGTTTTTCAGAACTATAATTACTTCAGACTTAAAGTGAATGAGAAACCTGTGAGTAAGAAATCTATAAGGACCCAAGGTATCACAATGTAGCATTTCAAAAGCAGACTTAATACTAGAGTTACTAATAGGAAAATGAAGTTTTGAGTGTTTTGCAAGACGACAGACAAAGCACTTGTGATCTTCATAAGTTAGATGTTTAAGAGATGAATGTCTTCTAATGACTTCTAGAGGAGCATGTCCCAATCTTCCATGTCAAAGGGTGCTAGATGTAGGAACTTGTTTAGCTGTTTTACTAACATTATTTACTATACAATGTGATGCTTGATTATTGTGTTCCCTTTTAGAATGTATAGTCCTTGCTCTACCTTACCAATCCTTTTTACCAAGCCAGTGTAAAGATCCTGGAATATATAGATATCAATAAAGAAAAATTCACTGAACATTGTCATTCCTTGGTTAGTTTTAAGAGAGACAACAGGTTATATTTAAATTCTGGAAGAAATAGAACATTAGAAATCACTTGGTCTGTCAAAAATTGTGACTCCATTGTGAGTTGTGAGGTTGAGGTTTGCCCCTTTTAGCCTATTTGATTCATCTCTATATAATGGGATTGATGTTTAACTATCAATATTCATGATATAAAATGTGATTTATTATTATACCTTAGTATTGCTTGTGTTCCATAATGGTTGCGTTGATAGCTCTTGAGGTCAAATTCATAGATTAGGCTTGTGGGTGATGGTGTTCTTTGATGAATGTGAGGAAGACAATTAAAGAACAAATTGCAGCAACTATGTTAATATTCCACATACTTATATCAGTTAAGAAGTTTAGGGGATGAAATAGTTTTCTAACGAAATCACTCTATTAAAGAAATGAATATGCAAATGTGGTAAGACTGATGTATCTCTACAGAGTGACTATTAAATCTTCCTAAGACAAGAAGTTGCCTTTAATATCCCTATTAGAGCTACCAGTGCACCCTTTAAATTAACACATGGATACTATTTTTTTTTGTAAAGGGAGGAAGAACTGAGATCTCTGAGAATTTAGGTAGACATGCGGTAGTGATAGTTATAGCAGAGAAATGACTATTTTGTCATCTGATACATACTACTGAGACTATATTTTAATTAAGTTTATAAAATTCTACTTGTTTTGTGGATTGCAACTATAATGATAAACAAGTAAACATGCCAATGATTGGATCAAAGTATCTTACTGGATCGTGTATTGACAGTTATTTTGAATTTGATTATATTAATGATAAATAAGTAAAAATGTCATGTCCTGATTCATGTGATATGTCTTCAAAATTTGTAAATTGTAACAATATGTATAACTTTCTAAGTTTTAAAAGAATTTATCCTCTAATAGTTTTAAAAGTATAAATACCCCGTAGCCTTTGATAGGAAACCCTAATTGCCTTGGAATCAGTTTTGAAATGTCCCGTAGAAGTGTGTATGATTTAGATTGGGTATGATAATTATTGTTTTGATCTCAGATATGACTTTGTCCTTGCATATGATATCATGTCGTTCATCCATTCCCGGGCCGGATATGGTCGTGCAGATATGTTATATATATATGTTCTGATGTTGACATGATGCTTGGGCACGACTCATGATCCGAGCAGTCCAGAATATATTCTTTGTGGACGTGACTCATGGTACGAGCAGTCCAAGATATCTCCTTTGTGGACGTGACTCGTGGTCTGAGCAGTCTAAGATATATCTTTTATGGACATGACTCGTGGTCCGAGCAGTCCAAGACATATCCTTAGTGGGCGTGACTCGTGGTCCAAGCACCCCAAGACACATCCTGAGTGGACGTGACTCGTGGTCTGAGCAGTCTAAGATATATCTTTTATGGACATGACTCGTGGTCCGAGCAGTCCAAGACATATCCTTAGTGGGCATGACTCGTGGTCCGAGCAGCCCAAGACACATCCTGAGTGGACGTGACTCGTGATCCGAGCAGTCCAGGATATATCTCTAGTGGGCGCGATTTGTTAATTCGGGCGGCCCAACTTTTGCACCATGCCACTTCTATTTTAGGATTTGTGAGTATAGGGACGCCTGGCTCACTTACCCTATGGTTGATATGTTAGGAAAGTAAGTGTTTGTGACTTGAATTTGAATCTTGAAAGTAGACATTTTGATATTTTGTGGATATATACTGCTCTTTGTACTTTTGTTTCAGTTATCCCTCAGTTTCATATATTGGGAAGTAAGTATGTAATAATTTGGATATGCACATATCGTTATACTTTGGCCTTGTTTGCTATACACCTTATGTTCTGGTAAGTAAGTACTTTTATATGCTTCGGGTATGTGTTTCACCGTTGTACTTTTATTTTTTTTTATGGTTGTCCTGATATATATATGTATATATATGCTCTGTACTTTCTGCTTTGTATATTCGGTATGTATTTCGTACTGATCCCCTCTTTTCGGGGGCTCCATTTCATGCCGACAGGTACAGACGTACGAGTTAGCGACTCTCCAGCTTAGGATTCTGACCGCTGTTTAAAGTGCTCCTTTGCTTTGGAGCAAACCCTGGGTATATACACTCATTTACTATTTTTTATTTCTATATATTTGAGGGTATGATAGGGGCCCTGTCCCGTCTTCTGATTCTATTTGTCTGTAAAGAGGTCTGTGGACGCCTGTGAGTGTGAGTTGTGGTTGTTTGCATGACTATGAACGTATAAGATGTATGTTGGGTGGTTTAACCGCAGTGGTGACCTTGTCGGCCCGCAAGTATGTATATATGTTTGTTGTATGTTGGGATTCTTCTGTATGCAGGGTTTGGATAGTTAATAAAACAAAGAAAACTCGGCCAAATTTTTTTTGTAAATAAGATATCTGTTGAAAGTATAATCTAGTTTGTGTTTGTGTCTGGTTTTGTATTTGCGTCTGAGTGTCCAATTCGAGCATAAGTCACGTCCCATGGGGTTGGGTCGTGACAAATAAGCAACAAAGGACTGACCAAAATGACATTTAGAGCGCTTAATCATCTGAAATTTTCTCTGAGAGTGTCAACTACAGATTGTAAGAGAGCCAAATGATCCTCCCATGAATGGCTATGTACAAGAATGTTGTCAAAAAAATACCAAAGAAAATTTACGAAAGAATGGTTTAAAAATAGAATTCATGGAAGACTAAAAAGTAGAAGGTGTGTTTGACAGACCAAATGTCATGACAGTGAATTCATAGTGACCATCATGGGTGTGAAAAATAATTTTCTCAATGTCTGATGGGTGAAGATAAATTTAGTGATAACCAGCCAAAAGGTCCAACTTAGAGAAAAAATGATCATCATGCAGTTTGTCAAACCATTCATCAACTGTTGGGATAGGAAATCTATCTTTAACGGTGATAAAATTAAGGGCACAATAGTCGACACAAAAATGCCATGTTCTATCTTTTTTTCGAACCAAAAGAATAGGAGATGAATATGGACTAGAACTAGGATGAATGAAAGTGGGGGTAGCGATAGGGTCGAACATTGGCAGGACCAGCATTTAATAAAAGTGAAATACGGTGATCTTGAGGCCGGGTGGGTGACAGAGTTATTGGTGGCTGATAAATATCAACATAACAATCTAGGAGTGAAGAAAGAGCAGGAGGATGGTCTATGATAGGGGTAGATCTAGTATTATGGAGGTTTAGAAGAAAGAGGTAAGCAATGGAATCAGTATAAGAGAATCGACGGAGAGTGGAAACATTAATTTGAGCGAGAGAAGAAATTTGGTCACCAACCTAAGTAATGCATTGCCCAAATATAGTGAAAGAGAATAAATGCTTCATATAGTCTGTGACACTCGGGCTCAAGGTTGCTAGCCAAGCAACACTCAAAACTAAATTTGAGCCACAGAAATCAATTATAAAAAAGATGATAGTAAATATGAAACCCTGAACAACCCCAAGGCAGACTAGAGTTTGTCCATTACCGACCACAACAGAAAAACTAGATGAAGGCTCAGCTAGAAGTTGTAGCTTCTTTACAAATCAGGGATTGATAAAGTTATGTGTACTACCACTATCAATAAGGATTTGTGTTAGTAAACCCTTAATATATCTCGTAAAATAAAGGGTAGTTAGGAGATGGAAAGGAAAGTGGGTATTTTTGGTGATACTTCTGAGGCAATAGATACAGGAATAGATTTAGAGATTGCTGGAGATAATTCTGGTGATAACTCATCAGTGTGTTCCTCATCAGGTATAAAAAGAAAAAGTTAAGGTGCAATTGAGCAATGATGACCTCTGTGGTATTTTGCATCACAATTAAAACAGAGACTTAGGTCACGTTTGCATTAGACTTTAGTTTGTGTGAGTTTTTTAACAAGAACATGGCCAGCACCCATGAGAGATATTGCTAGAAAGTTTGAAGAGGGGAAAATAGATGGGTTCAATTTAGAAGTTTGTGTGAGTGGTTGTGAAAAATAGGCAGGAGGTGTCATAGGAAAAGATGTGGGCAGGGGAAAAGATTTGGGTTGGGCCATGCATTTTCATTCTTGTAAAAATGCTAGTCTAATAGCTTCATGGAGGCCAGTAGTCGTAAAGGACAGAAGTTTTGATTTGATATCCGGAGAAAGCCCAGATGTGAAACAATATTTTAGCATCAGTGGGTTCATCTCAGTGGTTTAATTTGCAAGCTTGTCAAACTTTGAGAGATAGTCATGAACAGAGGAAGCCATTTGCACTTTAGCAAGCAAACTCTATGGCGACTATAGGGATTTCGTCCCAAAACGAGTCATAAAAGCTTTCATGAAGTGATCCCAACCCATAGCTGGTGATTTTGGTATATCCATTGATACCAATCTCTGGCATTGCCTTCAAGAAAGAAGGAGCACAGATTAAAATGATGTTCATCAGAAACAACATAGGTTTTGAAATACTGATTGGCTTGGAAAATCCAACTCTCAGCAGTGGTACCGTCACACTTTGGCAAATAAACCGAAGTGGGTTTGTCTCTATAAAATTAATTAAATGGCTGGTGGGTAGGAAAAAGTTAGGGGTGTGGAGTATTAAAGGTAAAACCTGGTCTTTGTGGTATTGACGATTGACCCAACATCGAAGAAGAAGGGTTAGCTATGGGTGGTACAACCATTAGCGTAGAAGGAGCCCTTAGAGAAGCCCTTTGTTGAACAAGCTCTTGAAGGGTACTGTTAATGGATTGCAGAGCTTTAGTATGAGCGGTTGAATCTTTTTCGAGTTGTTTCATAGCTTCATCCAAGGACCGTAACTCTGTGTTGTATGTGTCGTCACCCATTTGTACAGAGAAGATCAATAAAAGCACCAATGGAACAATCAAAAACTTAAATATATTGATAAATAGGACACAAAAGGGTTTGTCCTCAAATTTTTGGAATAAAACAGAGCAAAAAATAAAAAATAAAAAAAGGAAAACTAGAAGGAGGGAGTTTCCAGATTTATCACTCTAAGCAACAAAAGAAATAAACAAGATTGATCATTCACACCATCCTCAATTTACCTTAGCCTATTTATGCTATTCTATGCCAGACTGAATTTGTCCATTCTATAACGGCTTGGCAGAGGGATTTGGGACCACATAGTAGTCCAAATAATTTGGCAATTGTTTACCCCTTGTGCTACGTCTAAGGGCCTGGGACGTGTCCTATTGATTTGTTATAGAGGATCTGACATGGGGTGAGACAACTTTGGAGAGTCTGAGCAATATAACTAGAATTGTTGTGGACTACTTAATCCACCTGCTAGAGTGACCATTTTCTTGTTTTGCAAATTCATGTGTAATTGGTTTTGTGATGACCAACATTGACTCCTGTGTTTAGGGAAAGGAGAAAATTTGTCTATTATGTCACACAACTCCAATTCTGAGATTACAAAAAAAAATAATTACCTCTTTTGTTCTCTTTAAATTAGAGTTGCTCAAAACTCAATCCTCTGAACGACTTAGTCTGTGTGCTGAATTGACCATGTAACATTTGACTGTAGATATCAACAGAGACTATACTTCTTCAGTAGAACTTGATGGTGGGGGAGAAATTATTTGAGCAAAGTTATTGGATTCCAGGGCTTCTTTCATTCAATTATTATGGCAAAGTTATCTCTCCATTCATCTGCAATTTGTTTTTTAGGGTAGTTACTTTTAGGAAATGGAAAATGTGGTTATATTTGAAAATGAAGTTTAAAAAAATAAACTTTTACATACACAAAGTATCATCTTCTCAGACTAGGAATATGTTTCCAGTTTGTTCTACCATAATCAGAATAAAAACATGTTTGAACTTATTCCTTAATCAAGATCAATGTCAAAAAGCAACGTACAGAGAGTAGGATAGCTGCATAATCCTGATCCAAAACGATCACAGCATCTAATCATGTGAGGCTGTATATACCTAGAATTAATCTATAATCCTAGCCTTGTGGCAAAAAGCTGCAAGAGTGGGAAACAACAACTCCAAACTCCTTTATATCTGCTCCTCATCCCAATGTGAAGCTCAACTTCATTTTTATACAACAAACGAACTCCATACTCCAATTCTTCAAAAAAAGATAACTTGATGCACTCATAATCATTTGGTGTTTCTCTATTTTCCTTAAATTTATCCACTAGGCCAGTAAGAGGTATCAAGAAAAAAATGAATACCATGTGTAAAATGATATTTTAACATATTGGATAAGGCAATTTTCTGGGTGATACACGTCACTGGCCTTCTATGATTAAAAAAATAAGATGTGAGGTACCAACAAAAAGTTCATAGCATATTCTGAATGGTTGTATAAGGAAAATTTCTGGGTCATCCACAACATCCCATCATAACATAAGGGAATTAAATAAGTTGTGATGTCATGAATTAATTTGCCATAGTCATATATAGCAAATCCTACAAACTTATCCGATACATAACAATTCTCAGGCAAATTGACTGATACACTCATATCCTTTCCCCGATGATGGAACCACCTTGGGATAAGCCATGACCAACTCGTAAACACTTTTAGTAACAACAAATCTAAAATAGAGATGTCATGCTGCAATGATGATATATTTTGAAACAACAAATTACATATCGAATCATTGCTCCATTCTGCATTTATTCTATTCCCTACTAATCAATATTAATATTTTAAAATATTATAATAAGTGTGGGTATAAGGACTCGAATTTTTGTGTAGCTTTAGTGATGCTTGAGATTTAGTTCAGAAAGTTTTGGGCCAAGGTGACACCTTATGAAAGCCTCCACAGGCTATGTACCCCCATATAGGACCCCCCAAATCAGTGTAAACTCCTTCCTTATTATTTGTCTTTTTTTCTAAATACTTAGCTTCTTATTCACTCGCTCAAATGCTTTTTGAATCCTCTTCTTGAACACTAATGGGGAATTTCTGTGGAACCTTCAAGCTCAACCTAAGTTCACTCTCAAGCCTTTAATTTTATCTTATATTTGTTTTTTAAGGCCATCATGGGTCTCTTACATTGTTCTAAGTTCAAAGGAATTCCGTTAGCTAAGTTTCTCATAGTAATGATAGAAGAGTCAACTTTAAAGGGTCATATCTCTCAACACAAAAGGAACTAGGTGACCCACAACCTATCTAATGAAAGCCCTTTCAATTAGCTTTCCAACGCACTTGGTTTCACCTCATCTAGAGTTCGGATGAAGAAGTTGTGCCCATTTTACTAAAGCCCTCCTGTGCTGTGTTGTCACTATTTCTCTGAGGCAGGCCACATGGGCACCAACAGGGGCCATGTACCCACAAACATGTAGATGTTCCATCATAAAATTTCTTTCCTAAATTATCTTTCAAGTGTGGAATCACGTCTTGTATGCTTGTACGACCTGTGGGCGTGACCTTGAGCTTGAACCAACAACTTTTTGGGACTAAGTATGGGGTATGGCCAGGCTCACTATCCGTGGGGCTCTCTTTTCCATTCAAAATTTTTTTAATTTAGGGGGCATGGGCAGTCACATGGACCGTGTGACTCTACACGTCCTGTGGTGCCCTCCGTATAGGTGAACTTTGCCTATTTTTTTCTAAGTGTTGAAGTCAAGTTCCAACTTCTAGAATTTTTTCTAAGTGTGGGTTCACGGGCAAGTTCACGGATTGTGTAATGTCACATGGGTCTTGAACCCTCTCTTGAAGTGGTGATGTGCAATTTTTCTACTCGTTTTATTAATTGTATTTTTGTAAATTTAATTGATTCTAATGATTTTTTGGGACTTCTTATGTTATTTTAACACTTCCTGAAGACCTAAACCCTATTCCTAATTATCAAATTCATTCCTCTCAATTTGAATATTCTCTCAAACTTCTCTCAAGAAGTCTAGTTCCAATCAAGCTTGGGAATCAAGGGAAGGTCTAATCTTCTTCAAATTTTTTCTTGGAGTTCCTTCTTTAGCTAAGGTATGTGGTTTTGATCCTTGGTTACTTCCACTCAAGGAGACCCAAGTTATTTTTCAACAAATCTACATAAATTTTGCTCACTTTAATTTGGAGTTTTAAAATATTTTGATTTCTTAAATTTCAACAATGAGGGTTTATGTTTATCTATGGATTTAAAGATGAATTAAGCTTTGAAATATTGAAAAATGTTGTTATTAAGAATATTTGAATATGTATGGTCCGTAAATGTTTGAATTTAAGCGTGGGTGATTATATTGGTTTAAGATTGAATCTCGATTACCTATGTCATTCTTACATCATCCATAGCATATCCATTCATGGTCATGAGAAATTATGGAAATTGTGTTATGGGTTAAGCCCAATTATATTTTATGATATGATTTTGATAAGAAATTAGTTATGACAATATTATGGTCACATATATGTCTATTGATTATGGATCTTTGAGCATTTTGGGTGCTTGCACCATTTTGTATATGATCAATGGGCTATTCCTATGCATGAGTATTATCACTAAGAAAGTATGGTTTTGGCATTTGAGCCTAAGTATGAACTATCATGAATGATGTTTATCTTTTAAGCCCAATTGTGCATTAAAATGATTTGAAAAATGACTATTGCCTTCTTTGAAAGCATATACATACACACACACACACACACACACACATATATATATATATATATTCTTGTGGGATGACGACTTAGCACAGATGAATGGAGTGTTTGCTCTCTTTCCTTGAACTATTTGCCTAGCGTAGGTTTCCTTTCCAAAATTGGAGTTGTCCTGTAAGGAAAGATGCCTCTAAAATGGGAGTTGTCCCGTAAGGAGAAGACATGATACGATAGGACTTGATATGCTATATGTGAAAATCCTATCCAAAATAGGAGTTGTCCCGTAAGAAAGGTTACTTCATGCAAAAAGAGAGTTGTCTTGTTAGGTAAAGTATCATTTACCTTTGGCAAGTAGACCACCTATTTACTGGTGAGGAGTAATCATCGAGATTCTAAGTAATAGCTTGCTTGGTCTTAATTAAGTCGGTTGAGGTCACATCTTTACTATATATATGAGTATTATTTACATTTCAAGCATCATAAATTTCATAGCATCTTGTTATATTACATTTCTTGCTATAAATCTCCTTCTGTATTATGTGCCCTTACCATCTAACATTGTATGCAGGTTTTGGTAAGTTACATGCATTGCACCCCACATACATAGTACATTCAAATGTACTAATGCATACTTTTGCCCACATGATCTCACCATGTAGGGACCAGAGATTACTTTCATCCACTATTCGATGGCTAGATGGGATTTTGAGACATCGATTATGGTAAGTCCTATCTTCCAAGGACAAGCCCCTATTTCTCTACCTTAAGTTACTATTGTTTATGTTATCTATACTTTGAGGATGAGCCTGGAACATGTCTTAGCCCCTGTCCTATCTTATGACTAGAGACATTGTTGGACATCTTGTAGACTCTCAGCGGATTTATACGTTATGTGTTATATTTAAACCTAATGATTATGGTTATCCTTTGGATATGACTATTATGGATTGATTATGGGAATTATGATATATATGTATGTTTGATGTGGAAATGTGAAAGATCCTAAGTCCTAAATTACCCTCATAACATGAGTCATACTTACCTGCCCCTTAGTCATTATGTGCTATATGCTATGTGAATCCATGTTAATCCCTTTCCCTAAGATATCCCCATAGTATGAGTTATACTTTCCCGTCCCTTAGAACTATGTGTGTAATTTGAATGTGATTCCGAACCGATGATGTGAATTTTGGTACTTTGAGGCTTGTTTGGGGACTCTTGGGCTCCCATTCGCCGTGTCACTTCTAGACCCTATTCCGGGTCATGATAGAGATGGTATCAGAGCACTAGGTTTATAAATGGTCCTCAGTGTCAAACATGCCACTTTAAGTAGAGTCTTATTCGTGGGAGTGAAGTGCGCCATATCTATAGGTAGGAGGCTATAAGGAATTTTAGAAAATGTTTCACTTTTCATGATACATATCATGCCATGGAGCGTGTCTTACGATTTTCTGTCTTCATCCCTACCTACTGGATAGGGAGAGTCACTTTGGGCTCATAATGTAATCCAGGCATGGAGTATATTGTAGCTGATCTTATAGATGAGGTTAGATGGGAGTTGGTGAAGGGTATCCATGGTTTAGCAAGCTTGCTCCTCCAAATATTCAAAGTTGTCTTTGGTTGGCTAGTTATGGTGGAAGGTTTGATAAAGGTTTCTCACCTATTATATTTCCACTGACCAAGTTTGCATGGTCGATGGGTATGAGAGGGGTTTCCATGCATTAAAAGATTGATTTACATCAGCTTTTGTTTTGACTTTATCGGATAGCTTAGATGATTTGGTGGTGTGTAAAGATGCTTCTTGGATTGGGTTAGGTGGTGTACTTATGTAACATGGTAGGGTGATAGCTTATGCATCAAGGCAATTGAAGGTGCATGGGCATAAGTACTTGACTTATGATCTTAAGTTAGTGGCAATAGTATTTTCCTTGAAAATTTTGATACACTAGTTATATGGGGTATGCGGACATTTTCACCGACCACAAGAGTTTGTAATATGTATTCATTCAAAGGGACCTTAACTCGAGGTAAATAATAAGGATGTAGCTCGACGTGAGTGTATGATATCATCTCAACAAGGCAAATATTGTAACTGATGCTCTTAGTGGACTATATATGGGAAGTATGGCTTATGGGAGTGAAGGGTAGGAGGAGTTGGCCAAAGATATTTACCGTTGGCCGAGATTGGATGTTAGGTTGGCCGGCTCTAATGATAGAGGTATTCATATTCAAAATGGGGCTGAATCCTTGGTGGCTCTTGATGTTAGAGCAAGGTAAGATCTAGATCCATCGGTTGTTGTGTCGAAGAGGTAGGTTGCTATAAATAAGATAGAGCTTTTACTCTTGAGTCTTAAGAAATGACATGTATACATGTGCATGAAAATGATTTATTTTCATGATTTTTAAATGATTTGAATATATTTTGATATGAATCTTAATGACGTGATGATTTTCAAATGATGAATTATACATTGTACCTTGTGATTGGAAGTTTCATGTTCTAATTCAAACCTTATTTTTCCATATGTTCCCAAGGCGATGATGTATGGACCTAGATTTTGTATAGCTTTAGTGATGCTTGAGATCCATTAGGAATTGTTACCCTTTCTTGTGACCTGAGTTCGTGCGATAGAGTTGAAAACTCTATAAAATTCCTCTTCTAATTCGTGTGTTACGCGATTGTAGATCATGCCTCCTAGATGCACGTAACCTAGAGGAATGCTTCAGCTAGCACTGCTGAGAACTCTATTCATAGGTGCCTCGTCAAATGGAAATAAGGGGTCGAGTTCGATCGTCCAGGACTACTAGTATTCCTGTGACACCTACTACTCCACCTACTTCTACTTTAGAGGCCGACTTCAGAGGAACTATTTTTATGCTTACCTAATTGGTAGCTGCCTAGAGTGGGAATCAGGGTTCACAAACCCCTAATTCTAGCTCTCACGAGCCAATAGCTACTTCTAGACTGAGAGACTTTCTGAGGATGAACCCACCTGTCTACACTGGGTCTAAGGTTGAGGAGGACCCTCAGAACTTTATTGATGAGATGTGGAAGGTACTAAAGACTATGCATGCGACTGAGACTAAGGAAGTTAAGCTTGTTGCCTACCAGCTTAATAATGTAGCCAATGTTTGGTCCAACCAGTAGGAAAAGACTCGATGTGATGATGTTGAGCCCTCTATTTGGGATGAGTTTAAGAGTGTCTTCCTTGATCACTTCTACCCTCAGGAGTTGAAAGAAGCAAAGGTTGAAGAGCTTGTGAATCTAAAGCAAGAGGGTATGACTGTGAAAGGGTATAGCCTGAAATTCATCCAGCTATCTAGGTGTGCCTTAGAGATGGTTTTGGATACGAGGTTGAGAATGAGGAAATTCGTATCTGGATTGGGTAGATAGGCTAAGAGGGAGTGCAAGGCGGCGTTGTTAATTCCAAGTATGGATATTTCCATGATGATGGTCTATTCTGAGCAAACTGAGGAAGACAAGCAGACAAAGAGAGAGAAGCATTTAAATAAGAAGGCAAGATTAGCGGGGCCTGAGCCCAGTTAAAGTAAGCAGAGTAAGGGAGATAAGTCATACTTTTAGAAGAGGTCTTCTTGCTATGCACCATCTTCAACCAATGCACCAACCCCGAGCCAAAAATATGATCAAAGACCCCAAGGTCAACCGAACTTTAGGCCGATGGGTGTACAGTCTTAAGAAAGTGCGACTCTTGGTTCTAAAGGGAAGCCACCTTGTGGCAAATGTGGTAGGATGTATCTGGGAGAATGTAAAGATGGAGGAAATGCTTGCCACAAGCATAGTCAACCAGGTCACTTTCAGAGGGAATGTCAAGTGTAGGGCAATAAGGCCCAGATTTTTACTACTGCTCCACCAATGAAGGGTAATCAGAGAGGTGCTGCCCCAGGGGTAGGCGGTGGGACAAACTATCTTTATACGATGGGGAATTTATATGATCAGAAGGGTACACCACAGGTTATGATGAGTATGCTTTGAATCTTTACCTTTCCTTGCTATGTTTTACTTGATCCAAGTGCAACTTGTTCATTTGTGACACCATATGTGACGAGTAGATTTGAGATTCTTAATGAGTACTTGCTTAAACCATTTTCTATTTCTACTTCTATTGGTGAGTTCATTCAACTTGAGAGAATCTATAGAGACTGTGTTGTGTCCATCTATCATAGGGACACTCCAACTGATTTGATTAAGTTTAAGATGGTTAATTTTGATGTGATCTTTGGTATGGATTAGCTTCATGCCTGCTATGCTTCCATTGATTGCTGAACTCAGACTGTCAACTTCCAGTTTCTGAATGACCCTATTATTGAGTGTAAGGTAGATTCTGTAGCTATGAAGGGTAAGATTATTTCTTACCTGAAAGTCCTAAAACTGATCTCTAAAGGGTGTATCTATCACATCATGCGAGTCAAAATTGACAAAGTTAAGGCCCCTACTCTTGAGTATACTCCAATTGTGAGTGAGTTTCTTGATGTGTTTCCTAAGGATCTGCCTGGAGTCCCTCCCGATAGGGAGATCGATTTTGAAATTGATGTTCTTCTTGACATCCAACCTATTTCTATTCCACCATATAGAATGGCCCCTGCGGAGTTGAAAGAGTTGAAGGAGTAGTTGAGAGACTTGTTAGAGAAAGGATTTATAAGACCGAATGTCTCTCCATGGGGTGCTCCAGTCTTATTCGTATAACAGGAGGATGGTTCATTGAGGATGTGTATTGATTACCGCCAATAGAACAAGGTAACCATCAAGAATAAGTATCCCCTTCTGAGGATCAATGATTTGCTTGACCAACTTCAGGGTGCTACTATTTTCTCTAAGATAGACCTTAGATCAGGTTATTATCAGTTGAAAGTGAGAGAATGTGATATCCCAAAGATGACTTTTTGAACCCGATATAGTCACTCTGAGTTCTTAGTAATGTCTTTTGGATTGACAAATGCACCCGCAGCCTTTATGGATTTGATGAATAGAGTATTTAGATAGTATCTTGATATGTTCGTGATCATAATTATTGATGATATTTTGGTGTATTCCAGAAATGAGGAGGAGCATGTCAATCACCTTATGATTACCTTGGAGACACTCAGAGACAATGAGTTGTATGCGAAGTTTTCTAACTATGAGTTTTGGCTCAAGTCTATGGCTTTCTTACATCATGTGATTTATAGAGATGGAATTCGAGTGGATACTTAAAAGATTGAGGCAGTTAAGAATTGGCCAAGACCAACCTCACCTACAGAGATAAGGAGTTTTATGGGATTGGCTGGCTATTATCGAAGGATTGTTGAGGGATGTTCATCTATATCCGTGCCATTAACCAAATTGACCTAGAAGAAGGTTACATTTTAGTAGTCTGACGAGTATGAGAAAAATTTCCAAGAGTTAAAGGCAAGATTAACAACCGCACCAGTGTTGACCTTGCCTGATAGAACAAATGGGTTTGTGATCTACTGCGATACTTCCAGGGTCGGATTGGGATGTGTGTTGATGTAGAAAGGAAAGGTTGTTGCCTATGCTTCTAGACACCTTAAGGTGCATAAGAAGAACTATCCCACCCATGACTTGGAGTTGGCAGCGGTGGTGTTTGCTCTCAAGTTATGGCACCACTATTTATATAGAGCACATGTTGATATATTCACTAACCACAAGAGTCAGCAATAAGTCTTCACCAAGAAGAACTTAACTTGAGGCAGATGAGATAGCTTGAGCTACTCAAAGACTATGACATGAGCATCCTGTACTATCCAGGTAAGGCTAATGTGGTTGTTGATGCTCTTAGCAGGTTGTCCATGGGAAGCACTGCCCATGTGGGAGAGGAGAAGAGAGAGTTAGCTAAGAAAGTTCATAGACTGGCCTGACTAGAAGTTCCACTAGATGAGTCAGGCGAAGGAGGAGTTCATGTGAAAAATGGATCTACATTATCTCTAATAGTAGAGGTGAGAGAGAAACAAAATCAAGACCCAATCTTATTATAGCTAAATGAGGATGTGCATAAGTAGAAAGTGATGTCTTTTACCAAAGGGAGAGATGGAGTATTGAGGTATCAAGGAAGACTATGTGTTCCAGATGTTGATGTTGTTCAAGAGAGAATCACGGTAAACGCCTATAGTTCTAAATATTCCATCCACCCAAGATCTACTCAGATATACCACAATATGAGAGAAGTCTACAGGTGGAGTGTAATGAAGAGGGATATTATAGTGTTCATTTCCAAGTGCCCAAATTGTTGAGCACCAAAGGACATGTATAGTAGCTCAAAACTTTGAGAATCCAGAGTGGAAATGGGAGATTATCAACATGGACTTTATCACAGGTTTATCGAGGTCCCGCGGATACCATCATTCAATTTAAGTGATAGTTGATAAGATGACCAAGTCAGCCCACTTCCGGGTAGTCAAGACAATTGACACTGCAAAGGATTATGCTCAATTATACATAAGGAAGATTGTGAGATTGCATAGAGTCCCTTTATCTATCATCTCAGATAGAGGAGCTTAGTTCACTGCCCAGTTTTGGAGATATTTTCATAAGGGTTTGGGTACGAAGGTACTCCTTAGCATAGGTTTCCACCCTCAGAAGATGGCCAGGCAGAGTGTATGATTCAAACCTTGGAGGATATGTTGAGAGCCTGCGCCATTGATGTTAAAGGTAATTGGGATGACCACTTGCCTCTGATAGAGTTTGCCTATATCAATAGTTTTCATTTGAGCATTCATATGGCTCCATATGAGGCACTATATGAGAGGAGGTATAGGTCCTGATTGGATGGTTCGAGGTAGATGAAGCAGGGTTGATTGGTCTAGACTTGGTTCACTATGTTGTGGAGAAGGTAAAGATCATTTGAGAGAGGCTGAGGACTGCATAGAGTAAACAAAAATCCTACATGGATGTTAGAAGAAGGGACTTAGAGTTTGAGGTCAACGATTGGGTGTATTTGAAAGTGTCACCCATGAAGGGTGTGATGAGATTCAGAAAGAAAGGGAAGTTGAGTCAGAAGGAGAGACTTAGAGTTTGAAGTCAAAGATTGGGTGTATTTGAAAGTGTCACCCATGAAGGGTGTGATGAGATTCAGAAAGAAAGGGAAGTTGAGTCCGAGGTACATTAGTCTTTATCAAATTATAAAGAAAGTAGGCAATATGACATATGAGTTAGAGTTACCATCAGAGTTGGAGGTCGTCCACCTAATCTTTTAGATGTCCATGCTCAAAAACTGTTTGGGAGATCCACAGTTGGTTGTGCCTGTTGAGGGTATTGAGGTAAGGGACAGCTTGAGTTATGAGGAGGTTCCCATCTAAATCCCTGATCGTCAAGTTCGAAATCTGAGTTCTTAGTAATGTCTTTTGGATTG
>DF361199.1:9171-27058 GCA_000787875.1 Solanum virginianum | reverse complement strand
CTTATGAATCATTTGGGGGATTAGTTTGTTGGAGTTGACATGGTGGAATTTGATGTCACTATAGTAATGGGATGGTTACATGCATGTTGTGTTTTCATGGATGGTAGAACCCATAGAGGTAGCCCTGATTCCCTAATGAGCCCGTCTTTAAGTGGGAGGTTATTAAAAGGTAACAAGGGAGGTAGGTCCATTTTATACCCTAAGGTACAATTGGACTCTAAGGGGTTCCATTTGTCATCTTGTGAGAAATGAAGGTGTTGAACCTAAGTTCTTTTTTATATAGAATTGTTGATGGTAGTGGATAAGGCTTTGAATGTCCTTTTTGATATTTTGAATTTTAGGGTAGTGTCCACTGGTTTGACTAGTACACTGGTTATGCCTATAAGTCTTATGAGTAAGATCTCTAGTCTTTAACCTAATAGGTTTATGGTGGTTTAGGTGATAATAATGTGGTTTATTCCCTAATAAGGTAGTGCATGTAAATTATTTAAAGGTAGTATTACAAGTTTAAGGAAGAAGGTTGGGTGCTAATAGGAGAGATGGAAATTTTGGTGGTAAGAGGTTGCCTTCCTAGGTTGCATGGTTCCCGGTGATGGTACTAAGGTGGACTTTAGTAAGATAAAGGTGATTAGGTATTTGCCTAGACCTTGACTTCCTTGGGTATTAGGAGCCTCTTGGGTTTA
Source organism: Solanum virginianum (assembly GCA_000787875.1). Classification (NCBI taxonomy): domain Eukaryota; kingdom Viridiplantae; phylum Streptophyta; class Magnoliopsida; order Solanales; family Solanaceae; genus Solanum; species Solanum virginianum. The sequence goes on along the minus strand of DF361199.1, from coordinate 26,375 downwards.
GTGGGCTATCACCTCAGTTCATGAGTAGGTTCTCTTCTAATGTTACTCCTATGACTTAGTTGACCCTAAGTAAGGCCATATTGTGACCAATGATTTGAGTAGGCTAATTTGATAGGTCCAGGAATTGCTATTTCTTGTGCTATTCTTTGGTGCTAGTAGGATTCATGTGTATGAGGGTTAATTATTGGTCCCTTTCAATCAAGGAGACCCGAAATTTTTTCAAGAAAACCTCCATGGATTTTACTTATTTTAATTTGAGATTTGAATATTATGATTACTAAAATTCTATTGATGCATGGGTAGTGTTTATTTGATAATTATAATATGATTTAAACCATTATATGAGAATTTACTTTGGGTTTATGAAGTTATAAGCATGCATGTTCCCTTTTTGAATTACTTATGCATGAGAGATTACACTATGGATTTAAATATGGAATTAATTATGTTTTCACTTAAATTCAATATTACAAATATTGATTTTAGATTGAGTCTTAATTACCCATGTCATTCTCTCATTGATCATAGCATATGCATTCATGTACATGGGTTATTTTGAGAAATTATGTTATGGGTTAAGCCCAATTTTGTTTTATGGTATGGATTTGACAAAATGTTAGTTATGACAATATTGTAATCACATATATGTCCTTGGTTTTTGGCTCATTGAACATGTGAGGTGCTTACACCATTTTATGTATGAATGAGCTATTATTATGCATGAATATTATGACTATGAAATTATGATTTTGGCATTTGAGCCTAAGTATAAATTATTGTGAATGGTGTTTGGCTTTTAAGCCTAATTGTGCATTGAAATAATTTGGAAAGAAAAATAATTATTGCCTCTTTGAAAGTATATATATGTATATTATAAGTATTCTTGTGGAATAAAGACGTAGCACTGATGGATTGAGAGGGGGTCTGTGAGGGTTTTCCCCATGTTCTTGTTGCATAGATCCTAGTCTTGTGATCTTGGTTGAACTTAGCTTGATGGATTGGAGGTCTTGTGATAGTTTGGCCAACTTGCATAGCATGCTTCCAATGAGTATAGAACCCATAAGATTGTAATATGATGGTTGAGGATGGTCTATTCATTTGGTCAACTACAATGGGTTAGTCATTTCTCTAAGATTGATCTTTGGATCGAGTTTTGTCCCTCAAGTGAGGATGAGGGTAGGTGATATCCCTAAGTGTCCTTTTAGGACTAGGAGTGAGCATTTTGAATATTGGTGGAGTTGTTTGGTTGGCTTATGTGTCGGTTATGTTTATGGGTTCCATGAATAGGGTCTTTAAACCCTACCTTGGTATGTTGTGGTGGTTTCTAGTAGTGATGTATTAATTTATTTAGAGCTTATGAATCATTTGGGGGATTGGTTGCTAAATATGATAGGTGTGAGTTAAGGATCACAAGAAGGTTATTAGAATTCCTTAAGGATTATAGTATGAGTGTGCATTAGTTTTTCCATTAGGGATAATGTTGTGGTTGGTGCTCTAAGTAGGGTGCCTATGGGTAGCGTAGCATATGTGGATAATGGTAGAAAAGAGGAGACTAGTGGGTTCCGTCAATTGGCTAGATTGGAAGTTAGGTTGGAGGAAGCTGAGCATGGGAGTATAGTGTTCTTGATGGTTCCAAATCTTCTTGGTTAAGAGGACTACATTAGGCAAGGCCTTGATTTCTGCCTTATTAGAGTTGGAAGTTTTGGGCTTCTAAATTTTTTTGGTTTAAGAGGACTAGGTTAGGCAAGGTCTTAATTCCCGCCTTATTAGAGTTGGAAGTTTTGGGTGAGAGAATGATCGAGTGGAGGTTGTCTCCCAAGGGGGAGATGGCGGTTATGGTACCAAGTGGGTTTGGTGTATTTAAGATTGACAATTGAGTTGATGATTTTAAATCCTTATAGAGTGAACAGGAGATTGGTAAGATTGCATAAGTTTGGGAATTTGCATATGGATAGAAGTAGGGTTGTCCGGTATGGCATGCTTCTAGGTTGAGAGAATGTGTTGGTGACTCTAGTGCTATAGCACTCTTTGAGATGGTGGGTGAGGTGGAGGATAAATTGGCTTAGGGGAAGTTCCCGGTGGAGGTGTTGGATGTGTGAGTGGAGAAATTAATTGATAATGATGTAGTGTTCTTCAAGGCCTTTTGGGAAGAGTCGTCTATTTGTATGTGTCTCTCGAGGAGATGAAGCGGGCATGGAGGAGAAATATCTAATGGTGTAGTGTTCTTCAAGATCCTTTGGAAGAGTCGTCTATTTGTATGTGTCTCTCGGGAAGCCGGAGCAGGCATGAAGGAGCAATATCTATATTTCTTCATTCTATTCAAGCTTATGATAACACGTCAAGTCCTTTTTATGATTCCAAGTCTCATGTTTCAGCTCATATGAATGTTTAAGTTGGTAAGTTTATGATGATTTTACACTTATGTTGAGATTATGAAAATGGTGTTTTAAATGTAATGTTGCATTCCTATTAGGGTGATTTGTTTATGTTCATTCTTGTCGTGTATATCTCTTTTACATTCGGCGATGAATGTTCCCAAGGGGGAGATATTGTAACGACCCAAAAAAATGCCGAAAATGTGTCTCAAAAGTACACAGATTCGTGATTTTCATATATCTAAAAATTTATTCATTATTTCAAAAATACAACATCATATTATTGCTCAAGGGGTCAAATTAAGTGGGGAATGGGTCTAACCCAAATTTTAGAGCAATCGTATCAAAATCAAAAAAACGCAAAAAATACTATATAGAAGGGTTAACTTTGAAGGGGCATATATATTAGCACAATGAATTGAGTGTCCCACGACCTACCAACTTAAATCCTTTTGAATTAGCTTTCCAACACACTTAGTTTCACCTTATTCCAAGTTTGGATGAAGGATTTATGTCCATTTTCGTAGAACTCATTTGTGCAGAAAATGCAATTTTCAGAGATAAATCCGCCTTAATTCCGCAATGAGCCCCTGTTGTTTTTGGTGCCTGTTTTAATTTTTCAGTCCGAGACTTATAAGTCTTGGACCTAAGGGTTTCCAGACTTTAAAATAAATATACTTAGCGTTGTTTCACCCTCATATCATCCTTAGCATTCCCCAATATCCTCTCAAACACTTAGACTCATATTTCACCCGAAATTCAAGTCCCAAAACTCAAGACCAATCTTAAGGATTTCTTCAAGGATTTCATTCAAGCTTCAAGTCTCCATCTTCAATCCCTATAAAGGGTTCTCCAAAATTAAGGCATGTGAGTTTCTTTTATGGGTTCCTTTCACCCATAATACCCAAGTCTCCGTTTACTCAAATTGCATGATTTAAAGTTGATTTACAAATAGCTCTTGATTATTATGAAATTCACTTAACAATATGTTAAACCTATGTAAAGTTGTGACTATTTTACTATGTTTTGAGCTTTAAATCTTGGATCTAATGTTGGATTTGACGAGGGGTTTTGATGTGAATGTCTTGAGGGTGTTGCAAGGTGTTGATTGAGGTTTTACAATAGATTTTCCTGCATGGTTTCATCTCTAAATTGCATGGCCTTTTACCCCTATTTCACACCCTCAAAGTGTTTGATAAAATGTTCGGCTAGGGTTTCTTGAGGAATTAAAAGTCCAAAGCATGAGATATGATATGAATGATGTTATGATGATGAAATGAGCTTTTATATATGATTATTCCTATATGAAGTGTTGCACTAGAGCATATGATAAATCCTATATATAGTGTTGCATTAGACCATACCCGATCTGGGGGACAAGAGCCCGGGTAACCATGTTGACATACATGTCATATTGTTATATTATGTCTATTGCTTAATATTATGCATTTTTAGTATGATGCCTACTTATTGTTGCATTGCATCCTACCTACTTAGTATATTCAAACGTACTAATGTATACTCTTACCTACATGATATTACCATGTAGGAACGAAGTCCTTTCAGAAGGCCCTAGACCTACTTAGTATATTCAAACGTACTAATGCATACTCTTACCTATATGACATCACCATGTAGGGATCAAAGCCCAAGTTGATCATTCTCCTCCTCTACATGGCTAGTTCGGTGCTACTCAAGCTAGTTGGTAAGTCCTCCATTCGGGGACTTTGGTCTATGTTCTAATATCTTGTATTGAGACATTCTACTTTATATTGACTTCAAAGGCAATTGGGATGACCATTTACCTAGAATTGAGTTTTGCTACAACAACAGCTTTCATTCGAGCATCTAAATGACTCCTTATAAGGCCTTTTGTGGAAGGAGATATAGATCACCGATAGGCCCCCATTCTTATCTATGTACTTAGAGGTATTTTTTGGACAAGTTATGTATCTATGATTTGAGCTTAGACTCTTTATCTCTTAATGGTAATGTTTTGCAAGCTATCCCTTAGTCATTTTCCCCTTATTCTTACTTTATGCCTTTTTACATGCTTCCGCGATCAATGATGTGTAATGACAAGCTAAGAGGCTTGATTGGGGACCCTTCGTGCTCCCCATTTGCCATGTCACTTCTAGGCCCTACTTTGGGTTGTAACAATTAAGAATAGATATCCCCTTTCACGAATTGGTAACTTATTTGTACCACTTTTTTCTCCAAGATAGACCTCAGACCAGTCTATCACTAGTTGAAAGTGAGAGTATGTGATATCCCGAAGATGGCTTTCGAACCTGATATGGTCACTTTTAATTTCTGGTAATGTCCTTCAGATTGACCAATGTTGTTGCCATTTTTATGGACTTGATGAATAGAGTATTCAAATAGAACCTTGATATATTCATGATTGTGTTCATCGATGATATTTTGGTGTACTCCAGAGATGAACAAAAGCATATCGATCACCTTTACATTTTTCTTTAGACCCTCAAGGATAAGAAGTTGTATGAAAAATTTTCAAAATGTGAGTTCTGGCATAAATCGGTGTCATTTTTGGGCCATGTTATCTTGGGTGATGGTATTCGAATGGATACACAGAAGATTGCTGAAGTATTATAACACACTGCATACCCCTCGGTGCCTTCTTGATGTATTAGCACTGGTGCAGAAGCTAGCTTATTTTTCAGCTCATGGAAACTTCTTTCAGGTAGTTAAGAACTGGCCTAAACCCACCTCTTCAACTGACATAAGAAGTTTTCTAGGTTTGATCGGTTACTACTATAGATTTGTTGAGGGATTCTCTTCTATATTCTTGTCTTTGACTAAGCTAAGTCAAAAGAAAGATAAGTTTCAGCGGTGCAATGAATGTGATAAGAGTTTTCAAAAGTTAAAAACTAGATTAATGACTGAACTAGTGCTGACTCTGCCTAATAGGACTAATGATTTTATGATCTATTATGATGTTTCTAGAGTGGGATTGGTATGCGTTCTAATGTAGAAAGGTAAGGTCATAACCTATGCTTCCAGATAACTTAAGAACCATAAGAAGAACTATCTAACTCACAACTTAGGATTAGTTGTAATGGTATTTGCACTCAAGATTTGGCTCCACAACTTATATGGAACACATGATCATGTATTCACAGACCGCAAGATCCTGCAATATGTATTCAACCAGAAAGAGCTTAACTTAAGGTAGAGAAAATTGCTTAAGTTGCTCAAAAACTATGGTATGAGCATCCTCTACCATCCAGGTGAAGCTAATGTGGTTGCTAATGCTCTTAGAAGGTTGTCTATGAGAAGTACTGCTCATGTGGAAGAAAAGAAGGAGTTGGCTAAAGAGAGGCACGGACTAGCGCAATTGGGAGTTCAACTCGATGAATCTAGTGAAGGTGGAATACTTGTGCATAATGGATCTACATCATCCCTTATAGTAGGGTTGAAGGAGAAGTCAGTTCGAGATCCCATCTTACTCCCATTAAAGGAAGATATACATAAGTAGAAAGTAATGGCATTTGTTAAAGGGAGAAATGGGATATTGAGATACTAAAGTAGATTGTGTTTTCCAGGTGTTGATGGTATAGAGAAAGGATCATGTCAGAAGCCCATAAATCTAGTTATCCTATCCAAACAAGGTCTACCAAAATGTACCACAACTTGTGAGAGGTTTATTGGTGGAGTGGAATAAAGAGACATTGAAGACTTTGTTTTTAAGTGCTCAAACTGCCAACAAGTAAATGTTGAACACTAAAGGCCATATGGAGTAGCCTAGAATTTTGAAATTCTACAATAGAAGTGGGAGATAATAAATATAGATTTCATCATAGGCTTACCGAGGTTTGCAGACAATATGATTGGATCTGGGTAATTGTTGATAGGATGACTAATTTAGCCCACTGTCTGATGGAAAAGACTACTAATACGGTAGAGGACTATGCCTAATTGTATATTTGAAAGATTATTAGATTGCATGGAGTTCCTTTGTCAGTCATATTAGATATAGTAGCTCAATTCACTACCCAATTCTGGAAGTCCTTTCAGAAGGCCCTAGGTTCAACGGAGAACCATAGTACCGCTTTCCACCCTCAGACCAATGGCCAAGCAGAGTGTACGATACAGACCTTGGAGGACATATTGAGAGCACATGTCATTGACTTCAAAGGCAATTGGGATGACCATTTACCTAGAATTGAGTTTTGCTACAACAACAGCTTTCATTCGAGCATCTAAATGACTCCTTATAAGGCCTTTTGTGGAAGGAGATATAGATCACCGATAGGATGGTTCGACATAGGTGAAGCAGGGTTGATTGGGCCAGACTTTGTACATCAGGTAATGGAAAAGGTAAGGATTATCCAAAAGAGATTAAGAACTGCACAGAGTCCCCAGAAGTCCTACACTGATGTTATGAGAAAGGACCTAAAGTTTGAAGTGAACGATTGGGTATACTTGAAAGTGTCACCCATGAAGGGTGTAATGAGATTCGAGAAGAAAGGAAAATTGAGTCCTCGATATATTGTTCCCTACCAGATTATAAAAAGAGCGGGAAATATAGCGTATGAGTTAGAGCTACCATAATTGTTGGCAACCATCCATCCGGTCTTTCACATTTCTATGCTTAAGAAGTGTTTAGGAGATTCATCCTTGGTTGTGCCCGTTGAAATCATTGGAGCAAAGGATAGTTTTAGTTACCAAGAGATCCATAGTCTAATTCTTTGATCGTCAGATTCACAAGTTGAGCTCTAAAGAGGTTGCATTTGTAAAGGTGTTATGGAGAAGTCAATCCGTTGAAGAGCCCATATGGGAAGATGAAGAGGATATGAAAGCTAGATATTTGCACCTATTCGTGCCTTCTTATAATGAAATTTATGGGAATAATTGATTTCTAATCTCTGAGTTACTTTCCCATTGTCGAGTTGAGTTCTTATCCCTGAGTTGCTCCTCTTGAGCCTATGAGTATTTGAGTATGCATGACTTTAATTGTATTTATTCATGATAATGTTAGAAGTAGTCTTTCAATTCTGAGTCTTGAGTTGAAGTTGATTTCTGGAGTATGAGTATTTGAGTATCCGAGTATTTGAGTTCCTACTTGATAGGTCTCCTGGTTGCTCATCACTCGAATTGTGACACCCTATAGCATTATTCTTACATGCACCTATTTTTCAAGACTCATCCCTATGTTGGGAAGCAGATTCGTGTCATAAAAGACCTCTAGTACTTAGCCGAGTTCAAAACTTTTGTATAAATTGGGTTTCTAGTATTAGATTACACAAGGGTGAACTTTAAATGATCATAATTCTTATCACATAAGGAAATATATGTCCTATGACCTATTAAATGAAAGGTCATTGAATTAGCTTCCAACGCAACTTATTTCACCTCATTTGGAGTTTGGAGTCAAAGGTTATGGTCATTTCACTAAAGATTGCCGGAATAGAGTTGATCTACTAAACCATATAGGGGACGAGGTTTAAAGTATGGCCCATCTTCTAACTCATGGTAAAAACTCCTAAAAATCTATTGTTTAATTGTTTTTTAGAGAAATTCCTAAAAATCCTAATTGTATTATCACTGACTCATAGATGATAGTTGTTGGTTAGAGTAAATCCTAAATAGGCCATCTAGTACTCTAAGTGGATTGGATTGAACTATATATCAGTGGTCATTGTCTAAACTCCATTCTTACTTTAGACTCTTGACTAGATTACTAAGTTTCCTACTTCTTGAGTTGAGTTATTTTAGTTGATGTTATTCTTCCTTGACATATTTCTTTCTGTCATTTTACATACCCGTACATTTCATATACTAACACCTATATAGGCCTATATCTTTTCATGATGCAAAGACAGGTACTAGCAGTCATCAACAGACACCCTATTGAGAACCAATGTGTTTTCAGCCAATTGGTAAACCCTCCCCTACTTTCGGAGGATATCATATTTTTGTTCTAGCTTGGAGTTAGAATTATTTTATTATATTTAGCCATGGTTTATCATTAGTACCATTTTAGAGATGTTTTAGAGGCTTCATAGACTAGATTATTGAGTTGTGATTGGATTATGTTTTTGGCTAGTTCCTTTCATACTAGTCTTACTCAGTTGATTCTTAGATTGTTTCACCTTTGGCCTTTGATTATCAAATTATTATTGCTTTCCATTTAGTATTTCTTATTCATTGATGTCTTGCACTATTAGAATATGATTGAACAAATGTGATAAGGCAAAGTGATTTGCTTGGGGGCTCGCAATAGTCTCTAAGTGTCGGTCACGCCAAGGGTACCCTCCCGAGGCATGACACGTGCATTTCATGTACTGACTTCTATTAAATTTTCATGATGCAAAGACAGGTACTCGAGATCATCAACAGGCTCTTCGTTAAAGGTCTTATCTTCCTACAGCTGACAAATGAGTCCTCGCCTGCATTTGGAAGATACCACCTTATATTTTTTATGCTTTGAGTTAGTTTCATTTTGAGTTGTTGTTGTCAGGGTCTGTCATGGTACCATCTAGACTGTAGAAATAGAGGCTTATTAGACTAAAAGATGATAACTTGACGTTGAGGTCCTTCTTTTCTTGAATTGAGTTTTATTTAAATCTATTCTTATGTCATCGATGTTGAGTTTGATTTTGTTAGCCTATGGCCTTTATTCATTGACCTAGATAGTTGATTGAGTTGCCCATTATAATGCCACTGTATCTTAAGTCTTCAGTTGATTTTAATGATTGAACGACTCTAATGAGGTCAAGTGGTTTGCTTGGTTGCTAGAAATAGTCTCTAAGTGTCGATCACGTCTAGGGTACCCTCCCGGGGTGTTACACTATATAAATTAAAATATAAAAAATTTACCTATGTCAACTTTAGTAGTCTGTCGATATAATACGCTTTTAAATTAAATATACAAATTTTGAAATACACACAGAAAAAGAAGGTACTAACACTCTCTCAAAAATATTTGTTAGGTATCAAACTCCTTCTAAGGTATCAACCTTTATAATAAAATTTAAGGTAATCCAAACTTTATAATTAAATAGCTTCTCAGGTATCAAACTGTAATACTTTTTATTTTGTTCCATAGACAATCCTTATTTTGGGATGGAGTGTTTTGTTGAGGTTGAAAAATTGTCAAAGTAACTGGACTGACAGTCCAACATTTACACATAATATATTGTGTAGATCGATGAATATATATATGTGTAAATGATAACTAAGTTATAGTGCATTTGTGTGGGCTATATACAAGTTTTCTTGAAGTTTTAGGAAAAATATATATTAGTTCTGTTAGAACTACAAGTTTCATTGAGGTTGACTTCATCAAGTAGATATTACATATTTCCGTTGTCTTGGTAAATAAGATCTTGGCTAAGTTGTGCTGAAAAAAAAAGCTTGGATCAAAAAGTGAAGTTTCTGAGTGATAGAGAGTTGCTGAATCACTTGATATGGCAAGGGAAGTAATAGCAATAACACAAGAAGCTAGATTTGAAAATGGAGTCTTCTATTTTATCTGTCTTGTCATTGTGTGTAAACATTTTTGTTCATGATGTATTTCAATTCCCTTTGGCAAGTATTCTTGGTTAGCTCAAGTTTAGTTTGGTTATCAACAAAAGACATTTAGCATTGAACCTTATCACAGGTTAAAGATGTCCCATAGAAGATCAGGGAAAAGTGGGAACACTAACTCAAGGAATAGTTCTCAATATGCTAAGAGTAATCCATCTGGATCACAGATAAGTCTGAAGGCAAAGGATAACTTCTTCTGCCTCCTACTAGGACCATTGAAGAAGTAGATAGAGATGTTGATAGTACTGATGAGCCCGTGAGAAGGAAAAAACTAAATGCAGAGAATAAAGTGATATTTGAACCTCCTCCCAAAAGTACTAAAGCTAGTCTGCTAGCACAACCTTTCCTAGGATCTAGTAAGGCAAATGACTACTGAATAGTTTTTCATTGGATGAGAATAGTAGCCAATGTCCTAGTTGAATATTAGGAAGGAAAGTATATAGGTAAAAGTGAAACAAATCTAAAAAAGATGTGGAGTTGGAAAGGGTTCAATCTAGTGAAGTTTCATTCTTTGTGGAACTTCCGGGGTCACACTAGTTATGCCATAGTTGAATTTAAAGGATTCATGAATGCTATAGCATTGAAAAGGCATTTGAATTAGATAAACATGGGAATAGAGATTGGAATTTAGTAAGATGATAAATTGTATGCTTGGATTGCACTTGGTGACGACTACAATGCTAAGATGAAGAAGAAAATAAGCAGAACAGAAGTTTTTATGGATGAGTTGGTCCAAACTACAATGATGGTTGTTTTACTTTTTCACCTTTCCATAAAGTATCTTTTCTCTATCCTATTGCTTCACTTAACACAATGCAAAAAGATACACTTGTGCGAAATTTGAAACCCGTGTGCTAATTCTTTTGTTGTTTTCTTCCTCGAATATTGTATGATCTGTTTACTAAAGATGGAGAAGATGTGGGATAAAGCATTCAATCAACTTCAAACTCAAAAACTACAATTGATACTACAAGAACAACAATTGAGAAAATGTGAAGAACTTAACGAGAGTGAGCAAAGAAAGCTTGACCTCCAAAAAGAGATGGTAAGAAAAGAGGCATATATAAAAATATATTTTTTGCAGGTGGTGATTAACATAAGTGAAAGTAGAGATGATACTCTTAAGGTGTCTGAAATACTACAGTTTTTCCTTTAAAAGGAATTCTAATTACTCATGCAAATCCAATGTGGTTATCACCACCTTTCTTCTACTAATTTGCTTGCCTGATAATATGGTTATAGGAATTAATTTGAATTTCAAGTCCTTCTAATACATAACTTGATATCTTTTTTTTTTTCAAATTCTTTTATCTGCAGAATGAAAGGACAACTTTGGAGCAGAAAAAATAGATGAGAAAATGTTGCAATCAGCTGAAAATCATAAGGTATGTTGTGCATATTTGGCTTAAGACAGTCTCGTTGAAAACACTATACTCCACAACTTTTAGCAATTGACTTTGAGCTTTTACTTAAAGAGAGTAGAGGACCAACTTTATAAAAGAATAATTGAACTTGAAGTGAACCTTGATTAGAAGCAATTGATATAGATGTAGTCAATTCAAGAAGAAATCAAGGGGCGTGCATAAGAACTTGAAAGCTTAGAAACACTGAATCAAACTCTAATTGTAATGGAAAGACTTATAAATGATGAGGTGCAGGAAGCTGGTAAAAAATTAAGTAGTGTGAACATTTACACTATTCTAATTCATCCTCGTAAATATTTATTTGTAATGAAGTAATGTAATTTTATTGTACTACAATTGGAGGTAAACATGTATGCTTTGGGAAGTTTTTGGTTACTCTATTTTTGTTCACCAAAGGTGCCTCGATCCTTCTAATTGTTATAAAAGTATTTTGATAATATAAAGATGCTTTCAGTCTCAATCTGCTGTATGAACAACAATTTATGTGAAATCTTCGTGGTTTTCTCTTTGCTCATACAACAATTTTATGTGCAATCTATGTATTTTTCTCTTTGGTCATACAATAATTTTATGCTTAATCTTTGTGTTTTTCTCTTTGCTCATACAACAATTTTATGCGCAATCATCATGTTTTTATCTCTGCTCTAGTTAATTCTAGTTACTTAGTGCATTGATTTATTAACTCATAGGATTTAAAGGGGAGTAATGCGTTTATTAGTGTCAAGAGAATAGGGAAACTTAACAAAAAGTCATTCCTTGCAGCTGCAAAAAAAATTTATCACTCTGAAGAAATAGCAGAGAGAGCATTGGAGATATTGTCTTTATGGGAGAATTGCCTGGAGATCCAAACTGGCATCCCTATAAGATTATCCAAAAGAGTTAAATCATTGAGGTATCTGCTCTTTTTGATTAATAGTACATGTTTCATTTTTTAATTTTGACTCATGCTATTTTTGTCCTTAATTTTGCTTTCTCAGAAAAATATTGATGAATATGATGAGGAATTGAAGGAACTAAAGGCCAAATATGGTGATGAAGTGTATCAAGCTCTGGTAAATGCATTAAACGAGTTGAATGAGCATAACTCCAGTGGCAGGTATCTAGTATTTTAGTTGTGGAATAACAATGAAAAAAGAATTGCATCGTTGAATGAGGAGTTGAATTCATATTAAAACAGTGAAAATTACAGAGGAAAAAAATGAAGCATTTGACTGAACTTTGAGGGGAAGGAAGTAGGAGAAGTGATAAGCATCACATAATTAATTCTAGCAGGCAAGCTCAACTATTACTGGCAATTCTCATTCCACATTAGTTTTATTATATCGTCCTTCATTTTGCCATAAATTCAGTTGAAACAGTTTGTTCTTTGTCTACTGCTTTCTTTCGTCATTAGATACATGGAAGCTTCAAGTATTGTGTGAATTTTGGTCACAAATAAGCAACAGCTGGAAATATACAGACACTTTATAATTTCTAGTCATTATGTTTATCAACAGAGCATGTCTGTCCATTTTATTCTCTTCTATTGGTTTTTAAGAAATACTGCCTGATTCTTCATTCTTTCTCACATATTTACACTACATGCAATTTGTTGTTTCTCTTTATTGGATTTAATTTCAATGTGAAATAAATAATAGGGATAAGTTTGCGTACATCACTTTATTCAGATTCTATTTGCGGGATTATATGTGGGTGGGCATACCAGTAGAGATAGGATTAATAATGAAATATTCGAGATAAGATAAAAGTGGCTTCAATAGAGAACAAGTGTAATGGTCTGATCGGAGGTGGCAAACAAAATTATTTTAGACACTACATCTTGTTCCTAAAAATGCAAGTATGGTCGTCCATTTGTTAAAAGAAGGATAAGATATCAATAATAATAATATGCACTATCTTTTGTCTTGCAATTATTCAAAAACAAGCACTATGTTTTGTCTCTGCTCTCTCTCTCCTTTAAATACCTGAGTTTTTTCGTACTAAGAGGAAGCAGAAGAAAATTTGGGCAGAACATATATAGAAAGAGGAGAATTCACGATCAACAACTATATAAATATCATTTGTGCAGTTTCAGCATTGAGGTAGGTTTGCCTATTGGGATTGGGATTGGGATTGAGTTATTGAATAATCGTATGTTATAATTTATGGAATGAAATTATTTCATGTATTGAGAAGTTTTGTACAAATTCCATGTGAAAAAGTTTAATTATATAGGCGGTAAAATATGTGACTTTCAAATCTTTATCTAGTATGTTTTAAAGTCTTAAATTTCTTGTGTTACTATTAAACATGCTAAATAAACAAAGAAAAACAGAGAAAGAAGAAGAAGGATTATCTGGAAATTAAAGTGAAGATGCAGGAAACTAATTGGTTACCATTATAAATATGAAATAAAAAAGAAAATAATCACAAACTCAGTTTAAATGTAAATGATATATTAATATTATATTATTCTTGATATATATATATATATATATATATATATATATATATATATATATATATATATATATGTATGTATATATGTATATATAAAATATATAAATACCCCACCGTATCCAACCAATATATATATATATATATATATATATATATGTATGTATGTATGTATGTATAATAAATATTAATATTATGTTTCACTAGAAACAAATTGCAACGAAATGTGTTGGCAGCAATATGTTTCAAATCATGTGGACTACAAATTGAGTAAACTAGATTGGATTAATTGGAGGTCCTATTAATTGACACCAGGTACCTCCTCTCTACCCATCAAACAACTTATTAGTGTCTCTGTTATCACATACATCACCCCCTACTTAATTTTTATTCAACATCATCTAAGCTGACATTATTAACAAATAATATCTTATTATTCATTTCAAAGTTGAATATCTATCTTCATACCTATTTGTGATTAAATATTTAACTTTAATCCATTAAGCTGTAGGTTTAAATTTCTTTCTATAATCTTTTACTTTTAATTTATTTTAGCTTCGAATTCCTTTATTTTTGTGTTAAATTAATCCTACAAGTTAATCACACTATCAAGTACAACTTATAAAATTTATGCTCGGAGAGGATAAATAAGAGTATTAATTATTTGTTATTTGTTAATTTGACATTATTGGTACATATGAACGAAAATATGTACTTTTGGCATAACCTTGGGCATAAAGTTGAGAATCATGACTAAGATTGGAAATGATAATTTTCAAATTGTGCTGGAGAATTTTAAAGGGAATAATATCCCAAAACGTATAAAAGAGGGTGAATATATTATGAATAACTTGGAGAACTTTGATAATTATTGTACTTATTGAGAGAAATATTGCATCTTAATTGTGTCTTGATTGCATCCTCATGTCATGATATTTTGGGAATTCGTGAATGGTGACCCGTATCATGAATCCTTGACCACGCTTACTTAGGTGGCAAGGTAGTTGATACATTGTGACTCGTATCATGAGTCCTTGACCACGCTCACATAGGTGGCAAGGTAGTTAATACATTGTGACTTGTATCATGAGTCCCTGACCATGCTCACATAGATGGCAAGGTAGTTGATACAAGGAGATTAATATCATGAGTCCTTGACCATGCTCACTTAGGTGGCAAGGTAGTTGATACATTGTCACTCGTATCATGAGTCCTTGACCACACTCACATCGGTGGCAAGGTAGTTGACACATTGTGACTCGTATCATGAGTCCTTGACCATGCTCACTTAGGTGGCAAGGTAGTTGATACATTGTCACTCGTATCATGAGTCCTTGACCACACTCACATCGGTGGCAAGGTAGTTGACACATTGTGACTCGTATCATGAGTCCTTGACCATGCTCACATAGGTGGCAAGGTAGTTGATACAAGGAGATTAATATCATGAGTCCTTGACCACGAGTCAGTGGCAAGGTAGTTGATATATTGAGATTATATATGACAGACTGTGCGACAGTCTTGATTTCACCTTGCATTGCATCGCATATCATACCATTGCATTACTTATGGTTATTTTAGATTGACTTAATTAATAATATATGCTTACTTTATTTGTCACGTGACTAGTACCCGATTGGGGCACTCAGACACCACTGCTAAGTCCGAATCTAATTATAATTACTGACTCATTTACAGAAATTTTGGTAGAGTTTTCTCTTTTTTATTGACTACCCACCTGCATACAGAAAATCCCAGCATACAGTACAAGCATATATAGATATACATGCGGGCTGGCAAGATCACCGCTGCAGTTAAATCGCCCAACATACATAACATACGTACATAATATACCAACTGACATGTCCTACACTCACAGGAGTCCACAGACCTCTATATGAACAGACTGAATAAAAAGACGGGACGGGGCCCTGTCCTACTCTCAAATGAGCATAATACAAAATAAAGAAGTATCATGTATACCAAAATAGTTGCTCCGAAGCAAAGGAGCTCTTCAGACGGCAGACAGGGATCCTAAGCTGGTGGCCTGCTACTCTGCATCTGTACCTGCGGGCATGAAATGCAACCCCCAAAGCAAAGGAGGTCAGTACGAAATACATACCGAATATATGAAGCCAAAAGTACAACAGTAAACAAGAATAATAATCCAAACAGATGTATAAAAGGTCAAACCCATATGCAAATATCAAAGGAATATTTCTTTTATCTTTTTAAAATATCAAACTGATGTCTAACAGATCAAAGCCAAAACTATAAACAGTAAGCAAAAGTAATAATCCAAACAGAGGGATAAAAGGTTAAACTCATATGCAAAAGTCAAAGGAATATTTCTTTTGTCTTTTTGAAATATCAAATTGATGCCTAACGTACAGGAACGATGGCGCCCTCCGAACTCGCACCATACCACAGCATCACACTAGAAAGTTCAAATCTCCAAAGTCTTCGACACAAATCACAAATGTAGGATAAGTGAGCCAGGCGTCCCTGTATGCACAAATCCTGTAGTAAATGTGGCATGAAGCCACCAAACTAAAGGCCCAATCTCACCATATCACCGACCAAGCGAAGCCGACCCTTGGGCCGAGCTGACCTCGCTGTATCCAGCCAACTTCAAAATATATAGATATATAGTATAGTATACACAATAACAACCAGCCCGGAAATCGGTGAATGAGGTTATAACAGGGACGAATAGAGTCGTGAGAAGTCATATGCACAAAATCATTATCAAAATCTCAAAATAGTAGTGATCACCAATGCTACGGGTTGTTCCTTATAAGTCAGCTCCTCCGTAACCTGTATATCATCTACCGGAAAAATTCTGGAAGGATCACCAATGCATTTATAAAGGATGGAAACATGAAATACCGGGTGTACTCATCCCAAATCAGCTGGCAACTCTAATTCGTAGGCGACCTTGCCTATTCCGCGAAAGGCATAGAAACATGAAATACTAGGTGTACTCCTCCCAAATCAGCTGGTAACTCTAACTCGTAGGCAACCTTGCCCATTCTGCGGACAATCTGATACGGACCAATGTACCTTGGATTGAGCTTCCCTTTCTTACCGAATCTCACAACGCCTTTCATGGGTGATACTTTCAGGAATACCTAGTCTCCAACCTGAAACTCTAACTGTCGATGGCGGTTATCTGCATAAGATTTTTTTCGGCTCTGAGCTGCTAATAATTGCTCCCCGATGAGTTTTACCTTGTCCACCACCTGCTGGATTACATTTGGTCCAATCAAATCCGTCTCACCAATCTCGAACCAACCGATCGGTGATCAACACTTCCTTTCATATAATGCCTCATAGGTACCATTTGAATGCTAGAATGGTAACTGTTACTATATGCAAACTCAATCAATGGTAAGTGCTCATCCTAGCTACCTCG
>DF361200.1:26467-53101 GCA_000787875.1 Solanum virginianum | reverse complement strand
TAAATGCCAATCTATAAGTACTGGTTTAATTCTTGCTCCTGCTAGTCTATGTTTAGCTCACAATACAAAGCTTGTTCTCCTGCCTGAGCCGTTGAGCAGTCTTCCTTAATCTGTTATTCTCCTGCATAACCTGAATGTTCTGCCAGTACAAGTCTATATTCTGTTTTTCCATAACTTGCTTGAATTGTCCAGAAACTGGAGAAACCATCAAGAATTATGAACAGTTCTGCAAGATATATTTTTTTAAACCATAGCCTAATCTACATATGCAGGACATAAGTTTATACACACTATAGTGACCAAAATATTGCAGAAAATTTGAGAAGAAAATCCGTAGTGATTTAGTCTATGATGAAAGCAAGATGGAATAGTAAACGTAAAACAGTTAGAGTGGATTGACTCTAGCCCTGCTTGGTCTCATGAAATTTGAGTCCTAGAAGGTATGAATCCACGGAACATTTTAGAGGGTACTCTTGGTATATTTAGGAAGTAACCAGTTTTCAAGGAGGGAAGAAATTTTGAGACCAATGGAACACAGAAAACTAGTTTTGCAGGAACACTTAAACTCTTTGTGTAAGGAAAATTAATTACAATAGAGAACATGCTCTAAACCTTTAGACTCAAAAGCTATTAGAGGGCAACAGGTATATTATTTGTGGACATGAACATTTTACTACTATTTTGAGATATTAATAATAATGTGTTCTTTCAAACATGAATAGCTTTATGCAAGTTTTTAGTAACTTTGTAATAAAGAACAACTAAATAAGGTTTTGATTCTAGAGGTAAACACTTTGAATATCATGGGAATTATGGAAATGATTTTGTGCATATTATCCTCATGACTCTATTCGTGCCTATTGTGACCTTGTTCACCGGTTCTCGGGCCGGTTATGATCGTGCTTATTATACTATATAGAAAGTTTGTTACTCAAAGTTTGTAAATGGTGGAAGTTTGATAAGTTTGAAACAATATATGTATTAAGACTTCAAAAAAGGAAAAGAAAAAATATATATAAAGAATTACGTTTCTTGCCAAAAAGCTATTTTGAGACTTGTTCTAGTAATTTGTAAACATTAACCAAGTAGGTTCTTCTAAAAAAAATCAAGTTATTCCGGGTTTCCATCGATCGTGGGACCCACGATATCTCTTTCTTGAAATATAGCAATCCTAAAAGGATTTAGAACAAATACTATGTTAAGTTCGAATTTAGATATATTACTTATCTTGTGGGTTTATGACGAATATTCTGTGCCTATGATTACGCCGAACTTTGTTTGTGCTTACTCTAATATAGATACGGTTGTGTTTCGGCATCATATTATATTTGGCATCGTGTTATGTTCGGCATTATATTATCTTTGGCATCATGTTATGGGTGGCATCATGTTGTGTTTGGCATTATGTTGCGACTGGTCTGTTTGTTATGTTGGACTACGACCTGTGGGTGCAGCGGTCTTTCCTGGCCCACTGTGAGTGCAGCGGTCTTCCCTGGCTTACTAATGGGTAGTATAGCTTGTGAGTGCAGCGGCCTTCCTTGGCTCACGTGAGTGCAGCGGTCTTCCCTGGCTCACCCATTCGAATTAATCCTTTTTTTTGTATTTAAATTTGTGGGTGCAGCGGTCTTCCCTGGCTCACCCATTCGAATTAATCCTTTTTTTTGTATTTAAATTTGTGGGTGCAGCGGTCTTCCCTGGCTCACTTATCCTATGTTTGATACTTTGGGATGTATGATGGTTCACTTGTGTTGTTATATGACGTTTGATGTTTTGGATGATGCTTCACTTGTCTCTTATGCGATGTTTGATATTTTTGGATATATGATGACTCACTTGTTCTATGATTGGTATATGAGTAAAGTAAAGGTTATAATTTGAATCTAAACCCTGAACGGAGACCCTATGATAAGGTGGAGGTATGTTTGCTCTCTGTATTTTCGTTTGGTTATTCCACAGTTATATGTGTCAAGAAATAAGTTAGTCAGTATCTCTGGGATATACATTTATATTGTACGTTGGTCTCATTTGCTAAATACCTTATGTCTCGACAAGTAAGTAC
Organism: Solanum virginianum; assembly: GCA_000787875.1. Classification (NCBI taxonomy): domain Eukaryota; kingdom Viridiplantae; phylum Streptophyta; class Magnoliopsida; order Solanales; family Solanaceae; genus Solanum; species Solanum virginianum. The sequence goes on along the minus strand of DF361200.1, from coordinate 51,042 downwards.
CTCGAGATTTTGATTAATGGCACATTTCTTTCTGATACTTGCATATGAGCTCGTAATCTATACTTTTGTTACTCTTGTTTATATCTAAGCTCTCCGCTTTACATATTCGGTATGTAATTCGTACTGATCCCCCTTCTTCGGGGGCTGCGTTTCATGCCCGCAGGTATAGGCGCATAGAGTAGCGGGCCACCAGCTTAGGACCCCAGCTTACAGTTCGAAGAGCTCCTTTGCTTCGGAGCTATTTTGGTATTCTTGTCATGTTATCACTTTGTACTATATTCATGTTGGGTTTGACGGGGCCCTGTCCCGTCTCATTTGTTAGTATGTCTGTGTAGAGGTCTGTGGACTCCTGTGAGTATGGGTTATGTCAGTCGGTTGGTGTATTACGTCTGTATACTGAGTCTGGGAGACAGTCCGTCTGGATATTACATTTTTTGTGTTGTGTATGTTGGGCGGTTTAATCGCAGTGGTGACCTTGTCGGCCCGCATAGATCGGGCAGTATTCATGGCCCACAGGGTTGGGTCGTGACATGCATATTTAGGTACCAGACCAATATGATCCCTACTAGTATCTTGGATCAAGTTTTCTTATTCTTTCATTGCCAGATTTGTCCCTCAAAGTCTCAAATATAGGCTCTGTGATTAGTGTTCTAGGCTTGAGTAGGAACCAATGACTATATTTGAATATGACGTTACTACCATATTGCCTATAGAAGAGAAGTGGATGAGATGTTTTGTTAAAGGTCTGCAAACTCAATTACGGATAGAGACACAGTCGTTGGTGACAATGGGCCGATCCTTTCTAGATATTGTTAACCACACCTATACCATTAAGTAGTTATGTCATGAGGCCCAAGGGGGAAAAGACAAGAGGGATCTCTACGAGGGTAGTTACAACGGAGGACGGTCTAATTTTAGGATACAGCATGACAGGTCCCCCTTGAGGTTCCAACAGGGTCAATCTAGTCAGTCCATCTAGGCTCATTGCAGGCCTATGAGGATAGCCGCAAGGCCTAGGATTCTTTCAGACAAAGTGTTCCTTCTCATCCTAGCAAGAGAAGGCCAATGGACAGAGACACAATGGCTCCAGAGAAGACCAAGTTTTTTCAAGCAGCTAGCTAGAGACCCAAAGCCTCTTATATAGATACCACTGGTGGTAGAGATTGACGTAGGGATGTCAAAGCTTTGTTAGGATGCTGCTAGTGTGGGGTATTAGGTCATTGGTCTCGACAGTATCCTATGTGGAGTGAGAGATGCTTGGCTTCTCAAATAGGTTCACCAATCCTGCTATCGCCAGTTAGAGGCTAAGATTGATATCAGGGCTACAGGGGTGACCAACTAGGCCCCAAAAATGATTAGTCTGGTCCCAAAGACAACATGCTAGATAGTAAAGGCTATAGAAAGGGTTGCTAGGGCCAGTTCTATGGTTAGGGCTAGTTTTATGCAGCTCCAATCAGGTCATAGACCGAGGCATCTGACTATGTTATCACAGGTATGATTATCTTATGTTACTAGCTAGCATCAAGTTTATTTGGCCTCGAATTTACTTATTCATATATCTCTATCTATTTTGCCTCTCGATTGGGGATGAGTTCTGAGCCCTTATTAGTACCACTTTGTGTCTTAACTCTTGTAGGAGATAGCAGATTGAGTGTGCAGGTCATGTATTGTTACTATTCAGGGGAAGGACACCCCCGTGGATCTATTGTTGCTTGACATTCTAGATTTTGATATTATTTTGGGTATGGACTGATTAGCATCTTATCACATTATTCTGCATTGTTATGCTAATACTATGGCTTTGGCTATGCCTAGTTACCTCCAGTGGTGTGGTGGGGATCTATTAGCCACGCACCAGTTGGATTAATCTCTTATGTTTGAGCCCAGAGGTTGATTTCTACTAGTTGTTTAGCATATTTGGTCCATGTCTGCGATGTTTCAACTAAGGCCCCTTTCATTGATTTGGTTCCAGTAACTAGTAAGCTCCCGTATATGTTTCTTTCTGATTTGTGTAGGTTACCACCTGAGTAAGATATGTATTTTGCCATTGGATTGGAGTCGGGCACTAAGCCCATCTGTATTCCTCCATATCATATGGCCCTTCCTAAGCTTAAAAAGCTTCATATGCAGTTATAGGGTCTTTTAGATTAGGGAGTCATTCGACCGGATGTGTCTCCATGAGGTGCTCCTATTCTGTTTGTTGAAAAAAAGAGCGGGACTCTAAGTATGTGCATTGAGTACAAGTAGTTGAATAAGGTAACAATGAAGGACCATTACCCTTTTGTTGTTCCCCAACGCATGCAAGTGTACGTGGTCTAAACAAGTAATATAGTGGCCCTGATTAAGGGGCTGGGATATCAAACCCAAAGGATTTAAATAAAATTGGTAAGCAATCCAAGTTTTTACGTTTAGACTGTTTTTAGTAAAAATAGTGAAGAGAATTGTGAAAAAGAAATTAAACAACTAATTAAAATACTACACTAAACTGGTTTGTTATTATCAATTTAATAGCAATTCCGGGATTATAACCTTAACGACGCCATTTTAGTATCAAAGTTTACATGTATGTTTGGGTTACAGACTATTAATTCATAGGGTTAAAATTACCTAAACAGGGTTGCACATCTCTACCGGCCTACAGTTAATGACTGCCTAACTACATCATTTTGCGAGGATAGACAGACCAATAAAAGTGCTTTAATGTTATCTTCCTATATTATGAACCAAACAAGGTCTAAGGGTAGTTGTCATAGCTCTCCCTTACATTAATCAATCTATTTTCCTAGTCGAAAAAGCTCCCTATACTACTGTGTTCTATCTATTCCATCATCTCTCGAATCTATAATAGACAACAAGTTTACAAAGAAAACCAGAAATATAAAGTCTTAGTACAAGCCAAATTAAATAGAATAATACACAATCAGAAGAATACTCCCCACCTCACGCTTAAACTTAGCACTATCCTCAGTATAGATTTAAGTAATATAGGAGTAGTCAAAAGAAACCCATCCATATATGTCAAAAATCAAGAACTAAAACATTGTCTATGGCTACAACACCAGAATATAGGAGAATTAGCCACTCATAGTAGGTTCACACATCATGAATAGGCTAAAAATCATTAACAATCAAGAAAACAAAGATGGAAAACTAACCAAAATATCCCTAGAAAGAGTTTTTAGTCATCTCCTCTACGTTCTTGCTAAAACCAGATAAGAAAAACCTAAAGTTTAAAATAAAATATAACTAAAAAACTCGTAATTCAATTTTCCCCACATATCCTCGAAGTCCGCAACACTGACTTGCATGATTTGAGCTGGACTTCTCTTTATTTACTGATTGGACCAATTTGCCTTATTTTTGCACAAGTCCGCAACATGGACTGCGCATTTTCTCTTGCTTCACATCTTTTTTCTTCCTTTTCAGCTAGCACAACTTTTCCCCAGGTCTGCAACGCACACTTGAGTATTTTTGCTGAGTTAACTGACTTTTACCCTTCAATTTCGCAGTTATGTTCTTCCTCCAGATCTGGGTATGACTCCGGACTAGCACAATCTGATCAAAATCTGCAAAAACACAACCAAACGACGCACTTGGCCCTAAATTAGCAAAATAAACTAAATCATACTAAAAACACCTAGACTCGATGGATTTACCCTCTAAATATGATCTATTTATGGGTATTTTTAGCTAGTTCGAAGTATAAATACGCCTAAGATCACCACCCCATACTTATAGCTTATTCCATCCTCGGATAAATCAAGACACATGCATGAGACTCCTTAGGCAGTATGTACAATAAACATCATATGACCAAGCCTTTTGAACCATTGCAAACAATTTTCCAAACCCGTAGCAGCATTAACTTGCATCTGGCACTCATGTATCAATGCAGACTCATGCAGAATTTCAGTTAACAACTTATCTAGTCGCCAACCTCAGATGATTATGTGCCCTTACCAGAAGAATCACCCATGCGCACCACTAAGAACCTAGACAAAGGATTAAAAATGGGTACACAATCAACTTTCTCTCTCCCAAAAGATGTCTTATGTGGTTTCTAGTTCCCATAAGCTTGCGCTTAATGTATGACATCACTGTAGTTAGAATATAACTCAAAGGATCACATACGTCTTTTATTTGGTTATAATGTAGGCTACGGGCTAGTGGGGGTACATTTATGGATATAGCTAACATGGCTCAGTTCCCAAGCCCTCATAGCGTACACTACAATTCTTTTACTCCGTCACATCTAATACTCCCTAATTCAACACTTCTTATTGCATCTATAAAGTATAAAAACTTCAGAACACTATCTAACATTTATTTATTTAGTTTTTAACACATTAGCTCTGTGTAATGGGTTCGCGACGCACACTGGTCGTGGACCAGCACTGGTTTGGGCCAATAATTATTTTTTCTTTTTCTTATCCACTACACTACCACTTCTTCTTTAGGTGTCCATTAAAGCTCCCTTTCCTCTGACTTGTCATGCTAAAGTGCTTAGGAATTGGGATCAAACATGGTTTAAAATCAAAGAATGGGTTTGGCTTAAAACATGGCTAACAAAAAAAAAGGCTAAAGCTCAAAGGGGCTAACTAAGGATGCTTACATTAGGTGGATCAGATAAAAAGCTCAAAAGTATTATGGTTACAAAAGAAATACCTAGATCCTTTCCTCCAAGTTCAATTCCTACCAAGTCTAATAAACATACCCGACAAGTTCTAACATCTATTGTAACAAAGACTCACAAATAAGCTCACTCACTCCTAGCACACTCTCATCATAAGGTTAACGCTAGCATCAGTATCACATCATTCCCATGAATTTAAAATTAAGCACACATATATTCATGACATACAAGATTCAAACATTATATTACTAGGAGTTCAAGTGATTAAGTTATCTAGGTTGGCATGCTTGACATATAATGCTTGTTTATCCAACTACCGACACTTTAAATGAGACTCAATTTGACGAATACCCCTGGGACGGTCGTCATCCATCCATCATATGACCTTGTCACTCAACTATGACTACTACTAACATTCACAACTATAATATTCACTACACAAGTAATTATAACTAAAATAATGCACAAACTAAAACATTCACATACCTACTAACATTCAAGCATCTCATACTTAGTAGTTACAGACCAAATAAAAAAATAAAAATGATGTCCAACAGAAAACCAGAAATATAAAGTCTTAGTACAAGCCAAATTAAATAGAATAATACACAATCAGAAGAATACTCCCCACCTCACGCTTAAACTTAGCACTATCCTCAGTGCTAACCATACATAACCTGTGGAATGGGAGCAAGGTGCTCACTCCTCTAGGCGGGGCAAGATGGCTCACCCTAACATTGACAGGCAACTCTTCCTCTATCTCATCCTCCTTTGTATGTGAAGCATTTCGTGCCTCATTAAGGTGTGTGGGGAAGTCATCCTCAATAGGTTTGACAAACTGAGGCCCGATGCCTAATACCGCATTGGCATGGGCATTGAGAAGGTAACACGCCTCTATCTTCTCAAGCTCCTGCTGTGTGGATGGGAATCTGCCTGTCCTATGTCTTAGTATCTCGAGCCTATACATGCATGCCATGATCATCTCATCCCTATGGCTCTGCTCTGCTATAGTGAGTATCAGACTAGTATACTCCTCAGGCCCCTTAATGTTGGTGACATTATAGGGAGAGGCCTTAATTGCGCGAGCAATTGTCAAGCTCCTCTGTGGGCACACCTGCATGATGACATAACTCAGTAATAAGGACATCAAATGCATGCCTGCGACCTTGGTGCACACGAGCCTTCCGCATGGCTGACATGAAGATAGCTCCAAAGTTGAGCTCCACCCCGGTCATAAGTGCAAAAGCCAAAGACACCCTATCTCTCGTGACAGCTGTGAAGTGCTTCCCTGTGAAGAAAGAGTGGGTCACAATCTTTACCCAGACACGAACCTCCATGTTCGTATGGGTGGGACTGATGGTAGCTCTTGTAAGCATGGCGAATCCATTTGGTAGTGGAATTCATCCCTGCGAGAGTGTGGCAGATGGTCTTGTATGGGGGATGAATCTGGAGCTCTGTGAAGGTACCCGCGGGGACATCCATGGTGTTTAGGACCCCATTATTAGCTAGTGGAGTGATGTTTACCTTCACCCCCCTGAACTGTCACTACCTGGGTCCATTGCTCTTTCTTTATATTGGTGTAGAACTCTCAAACGACATTCAGGTTACAGTGCATTCGTCTCCTTGAACAAAAAGTTAAGGTGGTACTCCATGCAAAGGTGGTATATGAGTGGGTAATCCTGGACCGATGAATCAGCATCTATAGGGATGTCCGAGAAGTACTTAGTTTCATTGTGTGCCCGATACAACCACTGTCCATCCTTATCCATAGCCCTAAGCCCAAAGCATAATCTCTGGCCCTAATGCTCTAGGGCTTTGGGCACCTCAGGGATATCCCTACCCCATCTCCTGCTGCTAGAGGCCCCTGCTCCACTAGCCTGTCAGGTTCTACGTGCGCGGGAAACCATATTAACCTACAAACATAGATACACATCATCAATACATATGCATAAAATATGGCCTCTGCTACACTACTTCAAGTATAATGTTGCTGATAGTTAGCATCAGGGGGAAACACCCCACTCACTAGGTAGTTGACAATATCAGCATACCACAGTAGATCATCCACTTCCAAGCGCTAGCACCTGCTATCTGGGAATTCTTCCTTAATCTGCATTTGCTCACTAAACAACAATCCGACGACATAACCCCATACTTTAGTTCAATAATATCACCCTAACACTTCAATTCCACACTTACATTACCCACGCATTCACAACCTTATTTAAGAAAATTATTTCAAGAAATCATCCCAACAAGTACATTCTAGCACAATTTATCTTAGAGGGGCACAAAACAAGGAATCATACTACAACAAACAACCCCACATTTGGAATTTTGCAACATCCAACAACAAGGCTTGACATTATCAATAATTTAAGCATAATATTAAAAAATCCCTAATTTTCGGCCTAGGGTTTGCGCCCAACAATACCATGCATAAAAATTCTTCTACTCAAGAAATTAGGCCTAAAATCTCAACATCCAACAACAAACAACTAATAATAATCGAGAAAACAAGTTCATCCACTTGATTTCACCCCAAGAAGCACAAAAAGATTCAAACTCTTAACAAAGAACAAGAAAAATTACTGAAAAACACTTACTTGACTTGAAGAATGCAAGAATGATGGTGAATTTCTTGAAGAAACTATGAGACGCAAATTTGTTTAAATTTTTAGTGTTTGTAGGAGAAGAAGTTGAGAGAAAATTGAAAATGGGGGTATGTGCGTCAGATTCAAGTGCAAAAGAGTAAAAGAAACATGGGGGAAGGGGGGGTTTAAGTAGGGGCAGGGATGTGTGGGGACACGCTAAACTAGGTGCGAGTATACGCCAGAGGCGCGTTGCGCCTTGGTCACGCACCACTCCTTAAGTTTTTTCATTTTTTCCAACGTACCTAGGCGCCAATTTCAGTGTCTGTCCGTGACACGGGTGCTTCGCGTGCCTGGCATGGATAGATACTATTATGGGGCTCGAAAAAAATATTTTTTTGAGCTCTGGACCTTGAAAAAATCTTCAACCAACAAATATAAAAAATACCCAATGGATCATTGAGAATTAAGGATGCAAAATTTTGCACCAAAATGCATGCAACTTGTGATGCGCTACTGTCACGGACATGCACTTGGTGCAATTTTTTAATCTTCTATGTGTTTTTTAAAATAAACATAAAGCAAAAATAACTATTTTATCTTACCACGAGTTGCCTCCCTTGCAGCGCCTCACGATTCAATATCAACTTATTCATCATTGGCCAAATCCCTAGCCTCTTCATCTTTGCTTGTGTCTTCACTATAATAGTGCTTGACACACTGACCATTCACCAAAAACGTTTGGTTTATGCCTCGTGCTTCAGTTCCACCACTCCATATGGTATCACAGATAGCACAATATATAGTCCACTCCACTTTGATAGAAGCTTACCTAGGAACAGTTTCAAACGAGAGTTAAAAAAGAGTACCTATTGTCTCGGCTCAAAATTTCTCTTGATGATATGCTGATCGTACCATTTCTTGGTCTTCTCCTTATATAGCTTTGCATTCTCATATGCTTGCAATCAAAATGTATCTAACTCCTCCAGCTGTTCTAGTATATTTCTCCCAGCGAGCTCTGGATCGAGATTGAGCCTTTTTATATCCTAATATGCTTGGTTCTCAAGCTCCACCGGGAGATGACAAGCCTTTCTATAGATCAACCTGTATGGAGATGTGCCAGTAGGTGTCTTACATGCCATCCTGTATGCCCACAAGGCCTCATCAAGCTTGATAGACCAATCCTTCCTCGAGGCATTGACGATCTTCTGTAGGATCTATTTTACCTCTCTATTGGATACCTCTACCTGACCGCTCGTCTGTGGGTGGTATGTTGTAGCCACCTTATGCCACACTCCATATTTTGCCAACATATTCTTCACTGTTTGATTGATAAAATGTGTACCCCCATCACTGGTGATGGCCCTCGAAGTCTCAAACCTTATGACGATCTGCTTCTTTAGGAACTTGCTCACTACCTTGGAGTCATTGGTGGGTATAGCTATCACTTTCACCCATTTTGAGACATAATCAACTGCAACCAAGATGTAGTGATTGCCAAAGAGCGTGGGAATGGACCGATGAAGTCCATCCCCATACATCAAAGATCTCCATCTTTAAGATGTTATTCAGGGGCATCTCATGCCTCTTGGAGATGGTGCCAACTTTCTGGCATACATCATAGGTCCACAAAGTGTAAAACATCTTTAAAGAGAGTGGTCCAGAAGAAACCAGATTGCAGCACCTTGTGAGCTATCTACTCACCTCCGGGATAGCCCTCAAAAGGAGAGGCATGACACCTCACTATGATCTTTCACGTCTTTGCATTAGGAACACACCTTCTTACCATTCAATCAACCCTTTACTTGAAGAGATATGGCTCATCCCAGATGTAAGCCTTTATATCATGAGCCAACTGCTTTCTTTTTTGATAAGTAGCATTAGTAGGAAACACCCCACTCACCAGGTAGTTCACTACTAAGGTAGCTCCTCTACTTCTAGCGCTAGCACCTGCTATCTGGGAATTCTTCCTTAATCTGCATTTGCTCACCTATATGAGCATCATTCTCCAAGCGAGATAGGTGATCAACAATCTGGTTCTTACACCCCTTGTGATCCTTAAACTCAATGTTGAACTCTTGGAGTAAAAGGATCTATCCAATTAGTTGGGGTTTTGTACCGATCTTATTAAACAATTATCTTACTGCAGCATGGTCGGTGAATACTATGACCTTGGTACCCACCAAGTACGATCTTAACTTGTCAAATGCATAAGCTAATGCCAACTTCTCTTTCTCAGTAACTGTATAGTTGCTTTGAGCTGCATCCAGAGTCTTACTAGCATAGTAAATGGAGTGGAACACCTTCTCTCTGTGCTGCCCCAACATTGCACCCATAGCCATGTCACCAAACACTCTAGACTCTCTTTGACCGACACTGGTAGAGGTAGCTTCTCTACCACCTCAATCTTAGATCTGTCCACTTCTAAGCTATGTTTGGACACCTTGTGCCCCAAGACTATCCCCTCCTTAACCAGAAAGTGACATTTTTCCTAGTTAAGAACAAGGTTAGTTTCCTCACATCTTACTAGTACCCTGTTTAGATTATGGAAACATATCTCGAATGACTCCCTAAAAACTGAGAAATCATTCATAAATACCTCTACAAGGTTCTCCATGATGTCATGAAATATGACCGTCATGGAATATGACCATCCTGCACTTTTGGAATGTGTCTGGTGCATTGCACAGTCTAAAGGGCATGCGTTTGAAAGCATAGGTTCCATATGGATAGGTGAAGGTTGTCTTTTCTTGGTCTTCGGGTGCAATAGTGAATATGGTTGTGTCTCAGGTATCTATCTAGGAAGTAGTAATATTCTTGCTTAGTAAGCCTGTCTAGTATCTGATTAGTGAACGGCACTGGGTAGTGGTCTTTCTGGGTGGCATCATTCAATTTTCTGTAGTCCATGTAGATACGTCTCCCTGTCATTGTTCTGGTTGGGATCAGCTCATTTTTATCATTGGTGATGACCATCATCCTCTCTTTCTTTGGGACACACTGCCCTGGACTCACCTACTTGTTGTCTGAGATGGGGCAGATGATCCCCGCATCCAACCACTTGATCACTTCTTTCTTTACTACCTCTTTCATGATTGGATTTAATCTCCTTTGTGGTTGGTCCACTGGGTTGTGATCCTTCTCTATGAAGATCTTGTGCATGTACAGGGCTGGGCTGATGCCATTAATGTTTGACATTTGCCAACCCATTGCTCTCTTCCTTCTCTTCAGCATTGCTATGACAGATTCCACCTGGGCTGCAGTTAATAAGTAGACAAGATTATAGGTAAAGTATCATTTCACCAATAAAACAAACTTAAGATGGGATGGTAATGGCTTCAACTCAAGCTGAGGTGCTTCTTCAACTGAGGGTCTGGGTGGAGGTCCCAACACCCTGTTTAATGGCTTAACCACTTTCTTTAGCATGCTGACATTGTGATTATTCAGCGCACTTTCTATTTCTCTAGTATTTGTATCATCCACTAGCCTTTAATTCAGTAATACTCTAGCTAGTGGGTCTGTGATCTCCACCTGGCTCACTGCAGCCACTGTATCTAACACTGTGATGGCTGCCAAGTCCTCATATGCAGCCGACAACTTCATAGATTTGTAGACATCAAACACCTCAACCTTATCATGGGGTTTCATGGTGAGCCTCCCTACTACCATATCAATCAATGCCCCTCATGTAGCTAGAAATGGGCATCCAAGAATGAATGGGATGTCTGGGTCCGATTTAAAATCCAAGATGACAAAGTCCATGGGGAAGATGAGATATCCTACTTGGACTAGGATATGCTCAATCACACCATCTAACCTTGACATAGAACGATTAGCCAACTATAATACGATGGTGGTGGGCTTTGAGTTTCCAAGCCCCAACTTCAAGAACATGGAATTGGGCATGAGATTGATACTTGCACTCAGATCAAATATACCTTTTGCATTCAGACAACTCCTAATGGTTACTTGCACAACAAAGCTCCTAGGATCCTTCAACTTAGTTGGACGTTGGGATCTATTGAGAATCCTGGAACTGCATGCCTCAGTGAGTGCCACAATTTCATATTTAGCCAATCTGTTCTTGTTGGCCACAATGTCCTTCATGTATTTGGCATACTTCGGGATCCCCTGCAAAATATCCATAAGAGATAAGTTAATTTGTATCTGTTTTAGGAGCCCGATGAACTTTTGGATGCAGTCATCCTCTTTTATCTTTTTCAACTTCTGTGGAAACGGAGGAGGAGGTTTATGTAGTGAAGTTGCCTCATCAGTTGTTGGGCTGGGATTGCCACCCTCATCATTCTGTGTACTGCTTGGTTCAGTCCCATCTTTCTTCTTTGGGACCAACGCAATCAATGGTCTTCCATGCCTAGTGCTGACTGCATTAACCTGCTTTGGGCTGGGTTCAGTGTCACTTGGCAAGGCTCCTTGAGGTCTAAAGTTCACAGTGCTCACCAATTGCCCCAATTGTTTCTCTAAATTTTGGAAACCCTCCTTGTTCCTTTGAATCTCCTCCTCTTGTCTATTCTAGTTGGCGAGAATTTGCCTCAGCACCTCACTATTAGTCATATTGTTTGGGTTATCCTACTTTGCAGGCTGTTATATTTGCTGATTATAGTAAGCATTGCCACCCTGTAGTCTCTGCTGAGATGGCCCCTGGTTTTACTGCTTTCCACCCTAAGAGAAGTTAGGGTGGTTCCTCCAATTCGGGTTTTATGAGTTCCTAAAACCTTGATATCTACCTCTGTTGGCATTGCCCACAAAGTTCACCGCTTCTGGATTAGCTCAACAGAACTCAGCAATGTGGTCTCCTCCCCCACAAACATCACACCACGCATTTTGACATTTTTATACTATATTCACTAGGGCTGGTTGTTGACCCATAGCTACCGGCACTTGTTGCTGTTGACCCAACGCTAGGTTGTTAAAGTGAGTGGTCATCATGTTCTGCATGGCTGACGTCTGAGCCTGCAGGGTAGTTATAACACCAATCTCTAACATACTAGCCTACTTTTGGACTACGGTCTGCTTAATCCTCCACTCCACTTAGGATTTCCTTGTGCTATTCGGTTGAGAAACGTATACAATTCATCGTATGTCTTCTCTAATGCTTGTATACCTATAGCAAAATTAAGAAGAAACTTTATGGTGGGGATAATTTATAAGAAGAGTTTTAAACCTATCCCAAGCTTGATATAAATGTTCTCCAAGCTTTTGCTTAAAGCTCAGAATCTCATTCCTGAGTTTGGCTGTCTTGCCACATGAGAAGAATCGAGTGAGGAATTATGAGCAAGATCAACCCAGTAAGTAATGGAGTTAAGTGGCTCAATTTTAGCCATCTTCGTGCTTCCCCCAACAATGAGAATAGAAATAAGGTCATCCTCATATAGTCTCTGTTCACCCTTGTGAGGATGAAACTATCAACAATCTCGAAGATGTTCTGAAGATGAAACTGTGGGTCTTCATGTGGCAATATGAATTTTCTTGTAGAGTGTAGTAACTGGACCATATTCTGCTTAAGTTCCCATCGACCACCAGGCTTCGGCTTTAGAAAGCAACTAGTGACATTGGTGGTCCGTAGGATTGCCACATCCCAAACTGGCCTCAGTGCTGGTGGTGCAGGATGATTTGGTTCTGCCATTTCCTCTCTAATAGGATCAATTTTCTCCTTTGTTATCCTGAAGATCCTCTTATTCGATGAGTTCAATTAGTGGAGTTTGGAACAAGTGTTCTCCTCTTAGATTGAAGAAAGCAAGAGTCCTGGTCTTCCAGTTTAGTAACCAATGCAGTAAACACTACAAAACAAAACAACTCAGAAAATTAACCAACTTAAACTTTAAATACTCGGCAACAGCGCCAAGAACTTGTTGCTCCCCAGCGCACGCAAGTGTACGTGGTCTGGTCTAAATAAGTAATATAGTGACCCTGATTAAGGGGCCGAGATATCAAACCCAAAAGATTTAAATAAAATATCTAAACAATCCAAGATATTATGTTTAAAGTGTTTTTAGTAAAAATAGTGAAGAGATTTGTGAAAAGAAATTAAACAACTAATTAAAAAACTACACTAAACTGTTTGTTGTTAACTATCAATTTAAGAGCAATTTTAGGATTCTAATCTTAACGAAGCCATTTTAGTATCAAAGTTTGTACATGTGTCTGGGTTCCTAACTACTGATTCACAGGGTTAAAATTCCCTAAACAGTGTTGCACACCTCTGCCAGCCTACAGTTATTGACTGCCTAACTATACCATTGAGCGGGGATAGACAAACCAATAAAAGTGCTTTAATTTTATCTTCCTGTATTATAAACCAAGCGAGGTGTAAGGGTAGTTATCACAGGTCTCCCTTACACGAACCAATCTAGTTTCCTAGTTTAAAAACTCCCTATACTACTATGTTCTATCTATTCCAACATCTCTCGAATCCAGAATAGACAACAAGTTTACTCCCTAGTTGATCAAGCTCTGAAGTATAGATTTAAGTAATATAGGAGTAGTCAAAAGAAACCCATTCATATATGTCAAAAATCAAGAACTAAAACATTGTTTATGGTTACAACCCCAGAATATGGGAGAATTAGCCACTCATAGTAGGTTCACACATCATGAATAGGCTAAAAACCATTAACAACCAAGAAAACAAAGATGAAAATCTAACCAAAATAGCCCTAGAAAGAGTTTATAGTTGTCTCCTCTACGTTCTTACTAAAACTAGATGTGAAAAACCTAAAGTTTAAAACAAAATATCACTAAAAATCTCATAATTTGATTTTTTTCGACACATCCTCAAAGTTCGCAATACGGACTGGCATGATTTGAGCTGGACTTTACTTTATTTGCTGACTAGATCAATTTGCCCTGTTTTTGCACAAGTCCACAACGCGGACTGTGCGTTTTTTCTTGCTTTGCGCCTTTTGTTCTTCCTTTTCAGCTAGCATAGCTTTTCCCCTGGTATACTACGCACATGTGAATATTTTTTCTGAGTTAACTGACTTTTACCCTTGAATTTTGCAACTGTGTTTTTCCTCAAGACCTGGGTATGACTCCGGACTAGCACAATCTGACCAAAATCTGCAAAAACACAACCAAATGGCGCACTTGGTCCTAGATTAGTAAAATAAACTAAATAACACTAAAAACACCTAGACTCTATGGATTTACCCTCTAATTAGGCTCTATTTACGGGTATTTCTTGCTAGTTGGCGTATAAATACACCTACGATCACCTTTGCCACGAATTGATGATCTATTTTACCAGTTACAAGGAGCTATAGTATTTTCTAATATCAACTTGAGTTTAGGCTGCAATAAGTTGAGGATCAGACCTGCAGATATTCCCAAGATTTCCTTCTGGATGCGTTACATCCATTATGAATTCCTAGTTATGTCGATGTAGTAGGAGAAGTAAAACATTTGGGTCTTTTCTAAGGTTTAATTCTGCGACTGTCCTACTATGACAGTGACTTATCCTCCCATGATAACACTGCCATAATGGGTTACATGGAGGCAAAAACTTCATAACTCACATCTCAAACCAAGAGTTACAACACACTCTCAAATCATGACGTTCCAAAATATACCCTTAGTGCCTAGATCAATTTCGAGAGTTACTGTCGCCCAAATTCAGTTTTGTAAAGTTGTACAAACTCTTTATTGTCTTGGATATCTATTTGAATGATCAAACTTACAATCTAATTTCCAATTCATTATTTAATTGGCCTAGACCTCACATGATTCAAATTTTGTTCAAGTTTGACCTAAACTCAAAATTTTCAAGTCACTACTAAAAAATTTTCTAGCCCAAATTCCTTGCCTATTGACCTACCCATAACGATGGGGTCAGGTTGTTACATGAACCTAACTTATGAATCCATCTAATAGGCCTTCTTATAGGCAAGTGAGGAGTTGAACAAATTTTTTGGTATGATCCTATCCTATATTGGCTATGGGTTTGAGTTATTTTATACTCTTATCCAAATTGGTGTTCAATACTACTTCTAAAAGAAAAATATACTTTATTATGCTCATAAGTCAAGAGAGAATTCACTCAACTAACTTATTTAGTCACTTTAGGACTTATGTCATAGACTTAGACTTTGACTAAGACTTTCGTGCAACACTTGACAACTTACTCACGAATCTTTCATGAACTTGTAAGCTCAAGTAAGCCTTTTTAACTAAGATCACTAAGGAAACACTAGTTTGAAGAAGACAAGAGAGCTTTTGTAAAAAAGACTCTTTCGAATACTTGGAAGATTGCTACAACTTTCTTGGTTGATTTGTACAAATGAGTGGCCCTCCTATTTATACTACTTACTATGGGCCAAAGTGTAATTATTATTTACATTACAAGTCCCTCAATATTTACACATAAGCCCCTCCTCTAGAAGATTCTACATATCTAGAGAATTCTAAGTACTTTCTACACTTGACTCCACTATTCTAGATATCTCCAAGTATTTACAAGTTTTTCCTACAATATTCTGGAGTCTTTTAGGGAGCTTCAAGTGCTATCCATAATGTTCTAGTCTTCCAGAAACCTCTCCAAGACTCTAGTTCTTCCCCTTGACTCTAGATTCTTCCCTCTTATTATTGTTCAAGTGGCGGATCGTGACACTTAGCTTAGTTTTATGTTTTCTCAATTCATCAATTCTTTTTAAAGGCTATGATCTCAATTTACTGGTTACAACCCCTATATATATATATATATATATATATATATATATATATATATATAAGTTTATTTGTCAACTCAATTTCAAGATAAATGTTCAAAGGTATTCATACACATACTCTAAATATGATTAAAAGACTTCTTGCTCAACTCATGCTAGGGATACAATTTAAGATACTTCTGTAACTCAACTCATTCTCAAATTCTTGTTAGATAATTGGTGATAATAATCAGCCTCTAACCTAAATCAATATATGAAATGGTTTGTTTCAAGACTCATCTAGGTTTCTCATGGAATGCAATCATGAATCCATGATTCTAAAACTCAACTCAATAATGTAACAATTAACTATAGTATTTTAATTCAATAAGAGATAGTATACATAATTCAAAATTTTTCACCAAAACAAAGAAAAGATTTAAACTCAAACTCACGACTTAATTGTTTGGAAAAAGAATGGGTAGGGCACAGGATGAACTATTCAATGTTTTAACAGCCTTACATACCTAGTTAAAATGAAGATTGGGCAAGCGAAAATTAAAGTTTTCTGTTGAATCTCCTGAACCCTATTTGTTACACCCTGGGTGGGTACCTTTGGCGTGGCCGATACTTGAAGAACTATTGCTGATTTTCCAAGAGAACCACTTAACCTCATCATCATATCAACTCCACAGCGGAAGAATAACTCAATAAAACAGGCATTATATATATAAAATGCAACTCTAATAAATCATAGTTTATAAATGAAACAATACTTTTTACTCAAGGTCTATGAAGCCTCTACCCATCAATCTAGATGGTGCCATGACAGGACATGGACACCCAAAATCAAGAAAAGAAAATGCTCAACAGAGGTAAGAACATAACAGGGGCTTCTCCGGAATGCAAGGAGAGCTCATCAACTCAGAGATGTACTGATGTAAACTTTAATCCTACACGTGCTAAGCCCTCTGTCACCTATATCTACATCATAAAATGATGCAGGCCCAAATGGACGTTAGTATATGGAATATACAATTATGTAAAGTAGCTCAAAAAAAGTAAAGCTCAACTCACTCACCTCGACTCAATAACTCATGTTCAAAATAGTTTATGCCAGTTTGGAGATAAATAATGCTTTTAAGATAGGCTGAGTAAAATAGACTCACTCTGAAATCTCATGCTCAAATCAATATTGCTTGGGAGTTTCTCTTAACCTATATCCTCATCCCACCATCTTTAATTAGGTGATGCACAACAAATCAGCATCGCCCACCCTTAACTTGCTACTGAAAAGGGTGATCAACTCTCTTTTGGATCCATAGTAAATGTCTATTTGCGGGACAAGAGTTGCCGGGCTAGCTATAACGACTGTCCTACGCTAGAAACATAGTTCTAAGAGATTGAGTAGGTATATAAATACTCACTCACCGATTTAGATATATACACTCGCTCCCCACTCAGTGCTTGATACTCCTCCTAAGACTAAAACATGCTCAAATCATCAATCAACTCATCATCAATTCATGACTCAATGCTCAATCAAGGAACTCAAACTCAACCCCTTTGAGGTATATCATCTCAACTCATCATCAGTTACTCAACAATTCAATGAATCAACTCAATTCAGAATCAAATGGTCTTTTAAACTCACTCAAATTGACTCCTCATATAATGCATGCGAAATAATCATGTGTAGTGATATATGTAACTCAACATTACAGACTTCTCATGCTCAACTATGTTCAAATTTCTCCACTCAACATGCTCAATCTACCCAACACAGCATGCTCAATTTATGCATAAAATTTCTTGAAGACGTGTAATTTAGGGTTCATGCTTTCAAAGATGAAAATATATGTACAAATCTTATATTAGAATACCCATGCAATGCAGGAGATCACCTCATGTAGTATAACAAGACCTCATGAAGATGCAAGGATTTCAATATGAAAATAGTAAAGTTTCTCAAAATCTCAACTCTTTTTCCCAAAATATTGACTCAAGAAGATGAAGGGGGATGTGAAGGAAAAGATATAACACTTTGGTAAGCCTTACATGCCTAGGGATCGAAGAAACAATGAAATCTCCACCAATCCTTGCTCTTGAGTTGAAAACCCTAACTTCTTTTTGCTTCTCCAAAGCTCTCAAGAAGACCCAAGTGTGGAGTATGGGAAAAATATCCTTAGGGTTTATTTTAGGACCTCATTCAAGTATAAAAATGTCTAGGGTTTAATGGGATAAGTAGTATAACGGACAAAAATACCCCTCATTAAAACTGTCGATTGGTCCTACGAAACCGTGTATATGACTTGTAGACCCTCCTACGAGTCATAACTGCCCCTCGTAGGTGAAGAGTCTAAAAATCCTAAATTTCTAGAAATTGATAGGAGACCCCAGATTGCGAGTCGTATTTCCTTCTACAAGTCATAACTGACCTCTCGTAGTTGGAGGGGGCTTGGAACATAAAACACTAGAACTTAGCACGAAACCTTATCTTACGAGTTATAATGCTCTTTACGAGTTGTAAACTCACCTCGTATCTGAAGGGCCCTGAAAGTCAAACTTACTGGAACTTACTACGAGACCTCTATTTATAACTTAAACCTCTTTACGAGTCATAAATAAGTTTCATAAACCCTACCTATAACATTTTCTCAGTCTTTCCTCAACCTCATCCTGTACATTTACTCCAAACCAGGTAGGAAAAATTGGGGGCATTACACTTTCTCCCCTTTGGGATCATTCATCCTTGAATGAAGAGAAAGATAGGGATTTAGGACAAAGTACGAATTTCCCTATGGACTCTAAGAATCAACCAGCTCTTATGTCACTTATGCAATCAAGAAATTTAGCAAGTAATGCAATCAAATAGTCATTAAATCATATCAATCCTCACTCAGACTTTAGGGCTCTATCGTCTATCATATGAAGAATGAAAGGAGGACTCAAGAAATTGAAATTCAAGAATTTAGAGGGAAATACTTATCATCAACTCTCCCATCATCAGTAGGCAAGAATAGATGGGGATATTTGGCCTTCATATCCTTCTCTGCCTCCTAAGTAGCTTCCTTTATGAATTGGTTCCTCTATAATACTTTGACAGATGCAACCTCTTTAGTTTTCAACTTGCAAACCTGACAATCAACGATTTAAACAGGAATTTCCTCATAACTCAAGTCGTCTATCACTCCAATACTCTCAAATGGCACAATTAATTGTGGATCTCCCAAACACTTCTTGAGTATCAAAATGTGGAAGACTGGGTGGATGACCTCTAACTCTGGTGGTAGCTCCAATTCATAAGCCACATTGCCCACTATTTTTATAATTTGATAAGGGCCAATGTACCTCAGAATCAACTTCCCTTTCTTTCCAAATCTCATCACACACTTCATGGGTGACACTTTCAAATACACCCAATCAGTGACCTCAAACTCCAAGTCTCTTCTTCTAACATCTGTATAGGATTTCTGTCTACTCTGAGCAGTCCTCAACCTTTCTCGAATGATCTTCACCTTATCCATAGCTTGGCAAACCAACTATGGCCTAATCAACTCCGATTCACCTATCACAAACTATCTAAATGGTGACCTACACCTTCTCCCACAAAGTACCTCATATAGGGCCAGCTGAATACTCGAAAGAAAACTGTTTTTGTAGGCAAACTCTATCAAAGCCAAGTAGTCATCCCAATTACCTTTAAAGTCAATGGCATAGGCTCTCAATGTATCCTCCGGTGTCTGAATTGTGCACTCTGCCTGACCATCTATCTGAGGGTCAAAAATAGTGCTAAGGAGCACCTTTATAACCAAACTCTTCTGAAAAGATTTTCAAAATTGGGCAGTGAATTGGGCTCCTCTATCTAAGATAATAAATAAAGGAACTCCATGCAATCTAATAATCTCCCTTATGTATAATCGGGCATAATCCTCTATAGTGTCAGTTGTCTCAACTGCCAGGAAGTAAGCTGACTGAGCCATTCTATCAACTATCACCCAAATCAAATCATGCTATCTGCGAGACCTGGGTAAACTTGTAACGAAATCCATGTTCATCATCTCCCGTTTCTAATTTGGAATCTCAAAGTTCTAAGCTACTCCACATGGCCTTTAGTGTTCAACTTTAACTTGTTGAACATTCGGGCACTTAGAAACAAACTCACCAATATCTTTTTTCATCCCACTCCACTAGTAGATTTCTCTCAAGTCATGATACATCTTAGGAGACCCAGGGTGAATGGAATATCTGGAGCTATGAGCCCCTGCCATGATCTTTTCTTGAACCCCATCAACATTTGAAACACACAATCTACCTTGATATCTCAATACTCCATCTCCCCTTTTGGCAAAAGCCATCACTTTCTGCTTTTGTACATTCTCCTTCAACTATAATAAAACAAGATCTTGTTCCTGTTTCTCCTTTATCTCCACTACTAGAGATGATGTAGATCCATTATGCACCAGAACTCATCCTTCGACTAATTCATCTAATTGGACTCTTAATTGTGCCAGATTGTGAACCTCTTTGGCTAACTCTTTCTTCTTCTCCCCCACATGGGCAGTGCTTCCCATGGACAACCTGCTAAGAGCATCAACAACCACATTAGCTTTACCTGAATGATAGAGAATCCTCATGTCGTAGTCTTTGAGCAATTCAACCTATCCCCTTTGCCTCAAGTTTAGCTCCTTCTGGGTGAAGACATATTGTAAGCTCTTGTGGTCCGTGAATATATCCACATATGCTCCATATAAATAGTGGCACCATAGTTTGAGAGCAAACACCACTGCTGCCAACTCCAAATCATGAGTAGGATAATCTTTCTCATGTACCTTAAGTTGTCTAGAATGATAAGCAACAACCTTTCCCTTCTACATCAACACACATCCCAATTCCACTCTCAAAGCATCACTGTAGATAACGAACCCAATGGTTCCATCAGACAAGGTCAACACTGCCATAGTAGTTAGCCTCATCTTTAACTCTTGGAAACTCCTCTCACACTCATCGGACGATTGAAACTTGACCTTCTTCTGAGTCAGTTTAGTCAACGGTGCGAATATAGATGAAAATCCCTCAATAAACCTTCGATAATAGCCAACTAATCCCAGAACATTTCTTATATCGGTCGGTTAAGTGGGTCTTGGCCAATTCTTAACTACCTCAATCTTTTGAGTATCCACTCAGATTCCATCCTAAGAAATCACATGACCTAAGAAAGCCACAGATTTGAGCCAAAATTCACAATTAGAAAACTTTGCATATAACTCATTGTCTCGAAATGTCTGCGAAGCGATCTTGAGTTGTTTGGCATGGTCCTCGTCATCTCTGGGATACATCAAGATATTATCAATAAACACAATCACGAATATGTCAAGATACTATCCGAATACTCTATTCATTAAAAGTTGTGGGTGCATTTGTCAACCCAAACGACATCACCAAAAACTCAAAGTGACCATATCAAGTTTGAAAAGATGTCTTCAGGATGCCACATTCTCTCACTTTTAAGTGATGATAGCCAACTTGAGGTCTATCTTAGAGAAAATAATGGCACCCTGACATTGGTCGAACAAATCATCAATTCTCAGAAGGGGATACTTATTCTTAATAGTCACCTTATTCAATTGATGGTAGTCAATACACATCCTCAGAGAACCTTCCTTCTTTCGCACAAATAAGACTGGATCACCCCATGGAGAGATACTCGACCTTATGAATCCTTTCTCTACCAAATCTCTCAATTGCTCCTTTAACTCTTTCAACTCTGCGGGAGCTATCCTATATGGAGGAATAGAGATAGGCTGGGTGTTGGGAAGAACATTAACTCTGAAGTCAATCTCCCTATCAAGAGGAACTCTAGGCGATCCTCAGGAAACACATCAGGGAACTCACTCACAATCGGGACAGACTCAAGAGAAGGGGGCTCAACATCATCAGACTTAACTCGCTTAAGGTGGTAGATACACTCCTTAGAGATTAGTTTTTGGGATTTGAGGTAAGAAATAGACTTACCCTTAGGTGCTACTGAATCTCCTCTCCACTCAATAATAGACTCATTTAGAAATTGGAATTTGGCAGTTTGAGTTCGGCGATCAACAGAGGCATAACATGTGTGAAGCCAATTCATACCAAGGATCACATCGAAATCAACCATCTCTAACTCAATTAAATCAACAAGAGTGTCCCTATGATAGATGGATACCACACAATCTCTATAGATTCTCTTGGCTCGAATAAACTCACCAACAAGAGTAGAAACAGAAAGTGGCTCAAGCAAACATTTAGAAAGAATCTCAAACCTACTCGCCACATCTGGCATCACAAAAGAGCAAGTTGCACCCAGATCAAGTAAGGCCTAGCAAGGAATGGTAAAGACTATATACCTATCACAACATCTGGTGCAATCTGCTGGTCTTGTCGCTTCTCCATCACATACTGACAGGTTGTCCCAGCATCTCTCTGATAACCCTTTGTCAATGGTTCTGTAGTGGAAGACTGGGCCTGATTGCTCTACACTAGACACTCCCTATGAAAATGTCCTGCCTGTCCACACTTGTAGCAAGTATTCCCTCCATCCCTACATTCTCCCAAATGCATCCTGCCATATTTCCCAGAGGGTGACTTCCCTTTAGAGCCAAGAGTCGCACTTGCTTGAGACTGTGCATCCTATGTCATAAAGTTTGGTTGACCTTGGGACCTCTGATGACTCAGGGTTGGTACACTGGCTTAAGATGGTGCATAGCGAGAAGACCTCTTTTGGAAATAGGACTTATCTCCTTTACTTTGCTTGCTCTAGGTTGGATCAGTCCCTGCTGATCTGGCCTTCTTACTCAGATGCTTCTTTCTTCTTCTCCCCCACATGGGCAGTGCTTCCCATGGATGCTCTAGGTTGGATCACTCCCTGCTGATCTGGCCTTCTTACTCAGATGCTCATCTGTGTCTTTCTTCTTGTCTTTCTCAGTTTGTTGGGCACAGACCATCGTTCTGGAAATATCCATAGATGTGATCAACAATTCCACCTTGCACTCCCTCCTCACGTGTTTCCCAACCCAGATACAAACTTCCTCATCTTTGCCCTCATACCCAGAACCATCTCTGGTGCACACCTGTACAACTGGATGAATTTCAGGCCATACTCTTTAACAGTCATCCCTTCTTGTTTCAGATTCATGAACTTCTCAACCTTCGCCTCTCTCAACTCCTAAGGGAAGAAGTGATCAATGAAGGCACTCTTGAACTCTTCCCAAACAGCAAGCTTGGTATCATCACCTTGACTCTCTTCCCATTGATTGTATCACATATTAGCCACATACTTAAGCTGATAAGCCTTAAGTTCAACTCCATCAGTCTCAGTTGCATGCATAGTCTTCAACACCTTCTACATCTCATCAATAAAGTTTTGAGGGCCCTCTTCAACCTTAGACCCAGTGCAGATGGGTGGGTTTATCCTCAAAAAGTCTCTCAGTCTAGAAGCAGTTGTTGGCTCATGAGAGCTAGAACTAGGGGTTTGTGAACCCTGATTCCCACTCTGGGCAGTTATCAACTGGGTAAGCATAGCAATGGCTACTCGAAAGTCTGCCTCTAAAGTAGGAACAGATAGAGCTATTGGTGTCATAGGGGCAGCAGCGATCCTGGCCAGTCGACCTTGGCCCCTCATTTCCATCTGAGGAGTCATCTCTGAAGTAGGGTTCTAAATATTGGTAGCTGAAGCATTCCTCTGGGTTATGGTACATCTTGGATGCATGATCTATAATTGCGCAATGCATGACTTAGAAGGGAATTTTGTAGAGTTTTCACTCTAACGCTTGAACTCAGATCATAAGAAAGGGTAATAGCTCCTAATGTTTGGTAGCCTCCTGCTTATGAAGTGTGGTGCACAACACACTTTTAAACAAGACTCTACTAGACACTGCTTCATAGACTCCCTTTTGGACTGTTAAACTCTGCACTCTGATACCAAGTTTGTCACTCCCGGGCGGGTACCCTTGGCATGGCCGACACTTGAAGAACTATTGTTGATTCCCTAAGAGAACCACTTGGCCTCATCATCACATCAACTTGACAAAGGAAGAATAGGTCAATCAAACAGACATTATACATATAAAATGCAACTCTACTGAATCATAGTTTATAAATGAACATAAGTTCTAATACGTCATTACTCAATACTATTTCCTCAAGGTCTATGAAGCCTCTACCCATCATGGATACCCAAAATCAAGAAAAGAAAATGCTCAATAGAGATAAGAACATAAGAGGCGCTTCTCCAGAATTGTCATGACCCAAGCCTAGGGCTTAGACATGACATGCGGAATGGGAAGTCCGAAGATAACCCAAACAAGCCTCTTAGTATATCATGTACACATCCTTGGTTGTGGAAGCAAATTAAGACAATAATGAGAGTCAACTTAAAAAAAAGGGAAGCAGGGCTAAGAAAAGTCTTTCATATTCATAAAAACATAAGAAAAGTCGAGCTCATAAGCATATACAATCATAGTATCCAACAACACCTCTACTAGAGAATGGAGTGGGAGCCAAGGCACTTCCTGGGCTCACTCTCATGAAAATAAGTATCCAATATAAAGCACAAGTCTCAATATAGCATGGATATAAATAGATATTATCCTCGGAGTTGAGGACTCACCAAAAGCCTTCTTCAAGGACTAAAATAGCCATGTGGAGGAGGATGGT
>DF361200.1:13488-26443 GCA_000787875.1 Solanum virginianum | reverse complement strand
GACTTAAGGATTCACTAAAGCTTATCTCAGAAGTATCAACTAATCACGTAGAGGATTATCAAAAGGTGCTCCGATCCCTACATGGTAATATCATATAGGCATAGATATATGCATTAGTACTTGGAATATACTAAGTATGTGGGATACAATGCAAAAAAGACATAAGCTATCATATTCAAAATCCATAAATATAAGCAATGGATATAATCTCAATATGTTATGTATGTTCAATGCTTGTAATAAAACATATATGTAAATCATTTAACTTGTACATAATAACATACATATGTACGAGGAGACCTTAACCGACATAGACCAAGCGAGCTACAACTTGAAATCCAAGGCATGACACCCCCTCGACAAGGTGTGGTCTACTTGCCAAGGTAAACCAAACATGACTCTATTTGAGGGGAAACATGATCTAGACAGATCCATTAGTAAAGCCGTTTAAGGGAAAATATATAATCCTATGGTGGCACATAGTTTAGAGACTAAAGATTTTATATAAGGACCGCTTGAGTCGAGCCCCCACCTTAAGCTTCAATAGGTGCTAAGTCTAATCCCACGGAATACTTGAAATAATCCTAACTTTAATCATAACATGAGTAACTTGTAAGAGACATGATAACATGACATGAGTAGCTCCTTTACATGCTTGACCTCTACTAGTGAGCTTAACTTGAACATAAGGGTAAAAATAGTAATATGCTTGATCCTTCGACTTGACATGAATGACTCACAAGAGGGTAGAATCTTGAAATAGGGCTCAACTTGTCACTTGTAAATCATAGATACTTTTCATGAATTTAATACATGCTTGGGAGCCCAAACTTATGTTGAAATCACTTGACTTGTAAATCATGTAATAACTCATACTTAACTTGAAAATCCTTGTCATATAATTTAATCAAACATATGGTGGGTATGTGGACACATGTTCAAAATCATGTAACTAAAGTGTATAGACAAGAAAGAGTAAAATCAATTCATTTCAAAGTCATTCAAATCAAACCACCAATATGGTAGTAGAACCTTTAATTTGGATATCATGAAGTCCATATCAAAGTTCACAATATTTCATAGTTCTCATAGCTCATATCATGCATAGTCTCAATAGACATTCAACACATGGAATAAGCTTAAAATGGACATTCATGCATAATTATTCAATAATTAATAAAACTCAATATAATTTACATTCATAATGCTATATAAGAGATACACATAAGGAATACAATTTGAAATCATGTAATTTTTCATAAAATAAGAAGGTTGGGCTCCATGGGTGAAAGGAACCATGGATGAAGACCTACATACCTAAACCTTGGAATTCTTAAAGCAAAAGTTTAGGAAGGCTTGAGACTTGACTTGGGTTCTTAGAATCCAAAGCTTGTTCTTGAGATTCTTGAATTTTAAATGGAGGATTGGGTGATATTTTGGAGAGAATTTGAGAGGGTTTTAGAGTTGGAAAAATGGCAAGGATGAGGGTTTTCATGTTTAAATTGTGCATTGGGTTATTACCCAAATGCCCTCAACTAAGATGGAAAAAATGGGCAAAATTTGCACTGGTTTGCGCCCAAGATGTGACGCGGACTAGGCGTGATGGCTACTCCAACACTAAGGCACTATGCAGCCTAGGCGCGCAGAGCCACTGTAATTGGCCCCCATAGTGAAAATTATTTTTCTCTACGGATCTTCTATAATCCGAGATCTACCCTTTTCCCACTTAATTTTCCCCCTGAACCAAAATATGAAGTCGGATTTTTGAAATCACGCACAATTTTAGAGATATTTGAAAAATACAAGTATTGGGCATTCCAAAGCACATAAGGGATGTTTCAATATCTCCCCTTTGGGAATATTCGTCCCCGAATGTCAAAGAAAATTCCATAAGAGATGAAATCATTAGACCTCTAGCCGACATGAATTCAAAAAATGCACTTAAACATCATTTTGAAGAAGCTTCATATATATGCATCAGAAATCACCAAAACTTATCATCATGAACATGTATGCATGCAAAAATGAGATGAGGGCTGGAACTTAAGACTAGAAATCATGTATGGGACTTAATTTATTACCTTCAACTTGAGTAGAGAGGAAGAAGTATGGATATCTTTTCTTCATGTCCACTTCGGCTTCCCATGGGGCACTTTCAACTTGTTGATTTCCCCATTGGTTTTTGACAGATGCTACATCTTTGCTTCTTAATCTTTTCACTTGCCTATCCAATATCTCCATGGGGACCCCCTCATAGGTCAAGTTATCCTCCACAACACCCACAACTTCTAAAGGCACAATGGCACTTGGGTCACCCACACACTTCCTCAACATAGACAAATGGAAGACCGAATGAACCATATTCATATCCGTAGGCAACTCCAATTCGTAGGCAACTTTACCAACTCTCCTCAAAATTCTATAAAGTCCCACAAACCTTGGGTTCAATTTCCCCTTCTTGCCAAACCAGACCACACCCTTCGGGGGTGAGACCTTCAAGTAAACCCAATCATCAATATTAAACTCAAGGTCTCTCCTTCTCACATCAGAATATGATTTTTTTGTGTACTTTGAGCCGTCTTCAACCTTTCCTTTATCAACCTCACCTTCTCCAAAGCCTTCATAACTAAATTTGGGCCCAACAAGGCCATCTCCCCTACACCAAACCACCCAATTGGGGATCTACAACACCTACAATATAGAGCCTCAAAGGGAGCCATGCCAATACTAGAGTGGTGTCTATTGTTGTTAGCTAACTCAATAAGTGAAAGATGTTCGTCCCAACTACCCTTAAACTCCTAAACACAAGCCCTAAGCATATCCTAAAGATTTTGGATTGTCCTTTCGGCTTGACCATTCGTTTGAGGATGGAAAGCTGTGCAAAGCTTGACCTTGGTACCAAGACCCTTTTGGAAGGATCTCCAAAAATGAGAAGTGAATTGAGCACCATGTTCTGAAAGAATAGACAAGTGTACCCCATGCGATCTAACCAACTTATGAATATACAACTTGGAATAATCTTCGGCACCATAAGTTGTCTAATCGGTAAAAAGTGAGCCAACTTAGTCATTCTATCAATAATAACCCAAATGGAATCAAAGTGTTTCCTAGTCCTTAGCAACCCAATCAAAAAGTCTATTTTGATCTCTTCCCACCTCCAAATAGGAAATTCTATGTATTGGGCTAGGTCAACCAACCTTTGACATTCGGCTTTCACTTGTTGGAAATTATGAAAACTGACTACAAATTGGGCAATATCCCTCTTCATACCACCTCACCAATAAATTTCCCTCAAGTCTCTATACATTTTTGTGGAACTAGGGTGAATAGAGTAGGATGAATTGTGTGCTTCCTTCAAAATCAACTCCCTCAAGTCATCCACATTAGGCACACACAACCTACCTTAGTACCTAACATCACCATCTCTCAATTGGGAGAAAACCTCCACTTTTTCGTACTTTACCAAATCTTTCAATTCTAGCATGATGGGATCACGGTCTTGTTTGGACTTGACCTCTTCAATTAAAGAAGATTTGGATTCATCAAAAACCACTAAACCACCATTCTCAACTTCATCCAACCACATTCCCAACCTAGCCAACTAGTGTACTTCTCTAGCCACCTCTTTATTACCCAAAACTCACACTTTTCATATTTAGCAAACAACCTCTTATCCCTCCCAATTTGCAACACCACCCTCAAATGATTTACATGCTCTTCTTCACTCTAGGAATAATTCAATATATCATCAATAAAGACCACCACAAACATATCAAGGTAGGGTTTAAAGACCCCATAAAAACATAAGAAGAGTCAAGCTAATAATTCAATATATCATCAATAAAGACCACCACAAACATATCAAGGTAGGGTTTAAAGACCCTATTCATGAGATCCATAAATATTGCCGATGCATTATAACCTCAAATGTCTATATGCTCCCACTCACTCCATGAATAAATAAGGATATCATCGATGAAAACAACCACAAAACTGTCAAAGAATGACTTGAACACCCGATTCATAAGATCCATAAATATGGCTGGAGCATTAGTCAGCCAAAAGACATTACCACAAATTCAAAGTGCCCATACCTAGTCCAAAAAGTTGTCTTGGGAATATCACACTCCCTCACTCTAACTTGTGGTATTTAGAATAAAGATTAATCTTAGAAAAGTGACTAGCCCCTTGCTGTTGCTCAAAAAGGTCATCTATCTTTAGTAAAGAGTACTTGTTCTTCACGGTAACTCTATTGAGTTGCCGGTAGTCGATGTACATTCTAAGGGAACAATCCTTGTTCTTTACAAACAACATTGGTGCATCCCAAGGTGACTTGCCAAGCCTTATAAAACCCTTCTCCAACAAATCCCTCAGTTGATCCTTCAACTCCATCAACTCCGCCAAGGCCATACGGTAAGGGGGAATGGAAATGGGTTGTGTATCGAGGAGGATATCTATACAAATGTCTATTTCCCTATCGAGAGAAACACTAGGAAGTTCATCGGGAGAGACATCAAGAAACTCATTGACTATCAGAACTGACTCAATGGGAAGGACTTTAGACTCCACATCCCTAACCCTCACAAGATGGTAAGTGCAACCCTTAGCAATCCATTGTTTTTGGGCTTTAAGACAAGAAATAAATCTACCTTAACCACCACATCACGACTCTCCCACTCAAAGATGGGCTTATGAGGGAATTAGAACCTAACTTTATGGGTTCTACAATCAATGAAAGCATGATATGCATGTATTCAATCCAGTCTAAGAATAATGTCAAAATCCACCATGTCAAGTTCAACAAAATCACAAGACAAGACTTTATGAAATATAGAGATTGGACAGCCCCTATAGACTTTTCTACCAACAATAGACTCACCAATAGGGGTAAACACCTAAAAGGGCTCACACAACAATTGGGGACATATATGAAGCTTATTAGCAATAAAAGGAGTAATAAAAGAGAGAGTACCACCCGGATCTAATAAAGCATACACATCATAATCATAAATCTTTAACATACCAGTAAAGCACCATACCAAGTCTAGTGACCCTTAGAGGGGTATGGTTGAGAATGTCAACAGTCATCCTCATAATTCTTAGTAACCTATAGATAATGTCTCAACTTATGATCCTTTGCGCCACACTCAAAACATGCACTTGAACCGGCCAAACAATCTCTCGGATGGTACCTTCCATACTTATGGCACGTAGGAGAAGCTTGAATACCAATACCCTTACCTTGATATTTTGGACTAGTAGCACCACCACCCTTGGCACCACCTAGCGCCCTTTGAGTCCCATGTGCGTCATGTCCTAGAGGACGATCATCTTTACCTTTCCTTGGAGTATATGGACAATCGACAATCTTATGGCCCATCTTGCCACATCAAAAGCATGCACCCATATTCCTCCAATATGTGCCACTATGATTTCTCCCACATTTTGGGCACCTAGGATGGGTACTCCACCATTGCCACTGGGCTTAACATATGGAAGCCTACCTTCAAATTGAGCCCTTTTTCTCCGTTCCTTTGAGGCCACTGGGTATCTCTTATCTTATGTGTAACAATACCACACTTGAAACAACCCTCAGTACCTGCTAAATACTTCCCTTGATGCTTCTTTCCACACCCTTGACAAATGATGAAATGGATCCTTTACTTTTTGTACTTGGGCAACGGTAGTCTAGTAGAAGATGAAGCACCCTCAACTCAGGCTCTCTTATCCTTTCTCTCCCCCCTCTTATTATTTGAGGTCTCAATGGCACCCACTGATTGGTTGAGTTGAGCTGTTGCAATCTTGACCAATAGCCATAGTGCATTGTGAACCTCAAATTATGTCACCGTTGGGAAGTTGAACCTCAAGTGAGAGATGGTTACCCGACCCGTTCACGATTCTGAATAGCTTGAGAAATGTTCTAAAACATAATGGTTAGAAATCAATAATAAGCCTTAGAGGACCTAGCTCTACCGCACGACATAGATCGTGAAGAAGTGAAACATTTCCTAAAATGCCTCACAGCTTCCTATTTATAGTCATGGTACACTTAACAACCATGAATAAGACTCTAATCAACGCGGTGTGTTGGATTTCCAAGGACCATTAATGACCTAGTGCTCTGATACCAAGCTTGTCATGACCCAAGCCTAGGGCCTAGATGTGACATGGCGAATAGGTAGTCCGAAGACAACCCAAAAAACCCTCTTAGCATATTATGTACACTTCCTTAGTTGTTGAAGCAAATTAAGATAATAATAAGAGTCAATTAAAAAAAAGGT
Organism: Solanum virginianum; assembly: GCA_000787875.1. Lineage (NCBI taxonomy): Eukaryota > Viridiplantae > Streptophyta > Magnoliopsida > Solanales > Solanaceae > Solanum > Solanum virginianum. The sequence goes on along the minus strand of DF361200.1, from coordinate 20,162 downwards.
AGCAGGACTAAGGAAAGTCTTTCATAATCATAAAAACATAAGAAGAGTCAAGCTCATAAGCATATACAATCACAGTATCTAACAACATCTCTACTAGAGAATGGAGTGGGGGCCAAGACATTTCCCGGGTTCACGCTCATGAAAATAAGTATCCAACATAAAGAACAAGTCTCAGCATAGCATGAATATAAATAGATATTGTCCTCGAAGTTGAGGACTCACCAAAAACCTCTTCAAGGATCAAACTAACCACGTGGAGGAGGATGGTCAATAGCAGCTCTAACCCCTACATAGTAATATCATGTAGGCATAGAGTATGTGTTAGTACTTGGAATACACTAAGTATCATCTAGGCTTACGTATGTCGGAGGAGACCTTAACCGACATAAATCAAGTGAGCTACAACTTGAAATCTAAGGCATGACACCCCCTCAGTAAGGTGATCGAGGCATGACACCCCCTCGACAAGGAGTTATCTACGTGCCAAGGTAAACAAAACATGACCCTACTTGAGGGGAAACATGAACTAGATGGATCACTAGTAAAGCTGTTTAAGGGAAAATATATAATCCTATAGAGGCACATAGTTTAGAGACTAAATACCTTATATAAGGACCTATTGAGTTGACCCCCCACCTTAAGCCTCAATTGGTGCTAAGTCTAATCCCATGGAATACTTGAAATAACTCATACTTTAATCATAACATGAATAACTTGTAAGAGACATGATGGCATGGCATGAGTCGCTTCTTTACATGCTTGACCTCTACTTGTGAGCTTTGCTTGAACATGGGGGTAAAAATAGTAATCATGGTTGATCCCTTAGCTTGACATGAATGGCTCACTAGAGGGTAGAATCTTGAAATAGGGCTCAACTTGTCACTTGTAAAATCATAGATACTTTTCATGAATTTAATATATGCTTGGGAGCCCATACTTATCTTGAAATCACTTGACTTGTAAATCATGCAATAACTCATCTTTAACTTGAAAATTGTTGTCATGTAATTTAATCAAACACTTGGTGGGTTTGTGGATGCTTGTTCAAAATCATGCAATTTAAGAGTATAAATAAGAAGGAGTAAAATCAATTCATTTCAAAGTCATTCAAATTAATCCACCAATATTGTATTAACACCTTCATAATTTGGGTATCTTGAAATTCATTTCCAAAGTTCACAATATTTCATGGTTTTCATAGATCATATCATGCATAGTTTCAATAGATGTACATTCAACTCATGGTATGAGCTTAAAATTGGATATTCATGCATAATCATTCAATACTTGATAAAATTTAATATAATTTATATTCATAATTTATTATAAGAGATACCCATAAGTAATACAATTTGAAATCATTCAATTTTTCATAACATGAGAATGTTGGGCTTCATGGGTGAAAGGGCCCATGGATGAAGACCCGCATACCTTAAACCTTGGAATTCTTGTAGCTCTTATTTGAGGAGAGGCTTGAGTGTTGCCTTGGGTTACACTTGGAATGCGAATCTTGTTAATTGAGTTTCTTAAGTTTAGTTTATCAGAATCATGATTCCTAAATGGATATAGTCTTAAAGGGCGTGGTATGTATATTCTACTTTTCTTTATTAGGCTTGAGGTTGTGACTTGTCAAAGTCAAGATATAGTTCTTAGTCCTGCTTGAGCTATTAAGGAGGGAGGGGAGTTTTTGGTTGTCTGTAGTCCAAACTCGCTAAGAGTTTTGCTATAATCTTGTTTTCAGTTAGATATGTAATATACCATGAACTGGGATATATAGCATCAATAAAGAAAGATTTATCGTCGGTTACCTTTTTGAAAAAATGAAAAGATTTATCATCATATTGTATAGGAAATCTTTCTTTCATTACAAATTCCTTTGCTCTTTTGACTCTCAGTTGATGAAATATTTTCTTTGTCTATTTCCTCTTTGTTGTAAACATGAGGTTCTTTGACTGACTACCTCAAAATTTGGGGTTCCATCTTCAGGTACGAGTGACAAACCTGCCTGATGCTTTTGAACACATTGGCAAAGTGCTGAATCGGGTTATGAAGGAGCATCTTGAAAGAGTTTATAAGATAAAGAATTCGTAACTTGTATTATCTATTTGATTTTATTTGTAGATTTCCTCAAGTACTCAGCAGGATATACTTCTAGTTTGTTTAGCCTGCTTTCTCATAGACCAAAAAAAAATAGTGTAGTTGTACTTGTATCTGCTTTACATTTGTTACATTATACATGTACATTTGGTCAATTATATTACCAAGGAAAATGCGAATTGTGTATGTTTTTGGTAGTTTGTGTTGACACCCTAAAAATTCATATGTAGAATCTCTATTATGCTTAAATGATTTTTGTGATATTCCAGGATTGACGATGAGGACTTCCATCAACATCTATGCAAGTCAACAGGCAAACTTCTGAAGATAAATTGGAGTGTTTTATGATGTTTGTCAGCTCATGTAGGAAAATAACTTTAAATGATTCATGTGATGTTCATGAGTTCATATAGGACAAAGTGAAGCTCACTAGACGAATACTTGGTAGTCAAGATTAAAATCATGTAGCAACTATTCTGTGTTATTCTTGGAAAAAATAATTAAGAACTCAGTTGGCTAGGTGTTAATAGTGAAGTAGAGCTTTCAGGTTAAGAAAACGTTTTCTAAATGAGAGAAAAATCATAATGTTACTTTGAATAGTACTCTCCTAGAATTGTAAACGAGGGGAAGGTAAGCAAAGTTAGAGTTTTCTCCTTGTTGCTTCAGTGCCTTTAGAGATAAATGTTTGAAACAGAGAGAATATTGACACCATAGTTACACCAATTAAAAGAAATTCCATAATGCTAGTATTTTGGGCTACTGGGTCAAGGGTATCTCAACCTTTATATATATATTCCACAGGGATTTACGATAAAATCTTTATTTATTAATAACACAATCAGGCCTATTGGGTTACAATTCAGTTACGTGCTGAACAATTAACATCCTTCAACTGGATGTATACTTTTTCTTTTATTGAGTTCTTGTGGTTGTCCACAGAGTAGTAATAGACTATAATTGGTATAATATTATTTTTGCTATCCAAGGAGGCGAACTTGACTATAAAACTACTGCCATGATAATTCTCCATGATTGGTAAAGAGGCAAAATTCCTTTCTTTGTTCCACCTCCAAAGCTGGATGATGACGTCTCTGATGAGCAAAATGAACGTGTTGCTGAGGCAGACACAATCGTGGATAATAATTAGGCCATTGCTGCTCTAAAAGCTATTGCTGGCGTTTTCACCATAACAACTGAAAGAAGTTCCTGTTCCGGAGGAACTATTCAGCAAGGCTGAATTGCTGGGTGAAAATTGAAATGGGCAATCAGATAATCTTCTAGACTTGTTATAGTTGTAACACCCTTTAAAGGTAGCATACATTTCTGAAAATGAGTTTTCCTACGCTATATTCCATATTCGATTAATTTTTGCCCTTTGCTTTTCAAAAGTTCTCTTCGAAAATATAGATACATCATATTTTATTTTATGATTTATTTCTAATTTTTTCTTATATACAGTATTGAATTGGTATGAGCTTAGATAGAAATGATTCTATTGTCTATTCTAGCTTGTTTAACATTGAAGGAATTTTGAACATGAAACTCTCCATTTGGAAGATACAAATATTTCCTAACTTTATAAATGAAAAATGTATATGTGCATCTAATAAATGTCAAGTATCCAAGTCAAATTAAACCTACCGCATAGGTTCAGTGAAATTGAAATTGGTTGTCTATAATTTTGACTCGGTACCAGTTTGACTCAGTCTATTATGAAGTATTAGTACTAAATTTCTAAATCATATTACATATAGAGAAAAGTATTAAAAACACCCCAAACATCCCGCACAAAATAATTTTATTTTCGAACTATTGACGAAACAACCTCTCTACCTTTATGAGGTAGTGGAAAGGTCAACGTACATTTTATCCTCCCTAGACCCCTCTTGTGGGATTCCACTGGGTATGTTGTTGTTATTGTGTCTTTGAACTATTGACAGTATTAAAAACGTCTCTCTATTTGACTAAATGAACTTGAATACACCCGGATCTTACAACAAGAGTGACATACACCTCTAAATTCTTGTCAAGTTAATGAGTGTTATTAACGCTTGTGATAACTGGTGGGTGTATTTTAGTTTAATTAGTCAAGTAGAGGGGTGTTTTTAAGACCGTCAATAATTTGAAAATGAAATTATTAACTTGCGCCGATTCAAAAGTGTCTTTAATATTTTTCTCTTATATATAACATATATACTAGTAATGTTTATGTTATCACCAATTTTTTAAGTGTGAAAAAAAAGATTCACTATTCTATTGAGTAAAACTAAGACTACAACATCCATGAGTATCATCTTATTACACTGCCAACATTTCAATCATTAATCAATAATAACTCTCCTTATCACCAAGTGGGAGTAACTAATTATCAAATGGACCTTATCATTAAATTTCTAGCTAATTACTAATTAGTTTAGTTAAGATCCGCAGAGCAGCTAGCATGATACGCTCATCTTGTTTTCTCTTTATTATGTTGAGTCGTAAAGTTAAAATTTTTATTAAAAATATTTGAAATATGAACAAATAAATATGATCAAAAAAATTAAAGATATTCAATATTGTATTATATATACATGAGAAATAATAATTTAATTTTATTAAATAAGAGTAAAATGGTAAACCTATTTTTTTAATGCAAGTGTCATCACAAAAGGTGACATGTCAAAACGAACGGAGGGAGTACTTGTCATTATTTCACTTTTCGAGGTCAACTTGACTAAATTTCAAAGTTAAATTTAATATTTGAAATCTAAAATTTAGATGATTGAAAACTATACGAAAAATGTTATAAGTTGCAATCCTTCTCGTATTAATATGATTGAAAAATATACTTAAAATGTTAGTCAAAGTTAATATAGTTTGACCTCGATAATTGCAATAGTAACAAATAAAAGTGAACAGAGTATTTATTTTTCTTCCGGAACTAATTATTAGATTTTTTTTAAAAAAAAAGTGTCTTAATTTAAAAACCCTTCTTCTTTGCACTTAATTCCTTTCATATCCTTCAGTTTCGGCCGGTGGAAAGAACGGAGTAATAGAAGAAAAGCTCCGGTGCCGGCGGCGGCGGTGGTGGCGGCAGTGTGTTGAAGAAGAAATCGCCGTAAGCTATTCCGGGTAAAACTTCATTGTTCAGTCATTTTTAATTATTTTTTATATACATTTTGTGTGACCTAGGGTTATGAGTTTCTGCTCTATCCTGAAATTGATTATTTTTGTTATTTGCTAAATCAAAAGAACATTTTGGACAATTGAGGAGCTTAGATTAGCTGTAAAGCTACCTTTTTTGAAGAAAAACAGCAGTAGAAGTTCTATTATAGAACTAACAGTTTACTCATCTTAAGGAAGATTCATGGAAACAAGTAAAATTTTGTCATCTGTTTTCCCTAGTAAAGAATGTACTCTAAAGGAGGAGAATCACAACTTGACAGAGAACAACTACAAAGCCACAACACATGGATGTCAAAAGCTAAAGAAAATAAAGAAACCAAATCTTCATATCAAAAAGAAGGATACAAATGGGAAGGAACAGAACTGCGGCATCTATATACCAAAATTTAAAAATCATGAAGTATATCGAACCAAACGGGTAAAGCACTGAGAATGATCAACTTATGCATTGTTGTAATTCCTGAAGAACTAGCCTATCCTTTATTCTTCATTGACACATCATAGCTCATAATATAAATTGTATTTAATTGATCAAATTTTGTTTATCGTAAGGCACTCCAAATCAAACTTTGTCCTTGCATTTATGAAGAGGATCAGATGGAATTCTATGTTTTTCTCTCATGAGAAAGAATAATAAAAGAATTTGAATAATGATTTTTTCCATTTGTAAAATATACCCTAGTTGGATGAAGGAATGCTGCTGACATGACTCTTGTTGTTTTTAACTTCACAATTGCTACAAGGAGATTTTAAGAACAAAAATGATATTCTGAAGCACAGTAGTAATGCACGTGGTGATTGTAAGAAGAAGGTGGCCTGTTTGCTGTTTACTAAGTAATACATTTGCTTTCATTATGTCATGATTGAAGTTTATGGGGCAATGTGACATCTATATATAAAGTTGTTGTACAATGAACAAGTAAGGTTTTCCTTCGTCGTTTTTTTTACACGTTCTCTTTTCTCTTTTCAGCATTTTCCTTCACTTTGCCCTCTTCTTCTGTGTGTATCATCCATTGCAATTTTGGTGTTGTTATTTTGTGCTGTGGTGTTATGGAAAACCTGTCACTTTGTGATGATAACATGGAGGAAGCAGAGTATGTATTGCTTGATCTGGATGGCCTTCCTTGCGAAATTGACATTCCCCCAAATGCACCATATGTTCTCTCAGTATGATTCCAAGTTCACTTTTCTGTTTTATTGTTTTGATGTTCTTATAGATTCAAAACTAAGCAATAACCCTTTCAGCCTTTCTTTTATTTCTTTTGACTTGTTAGGTACTCATTGTTTCGAGTAGTTCTATAATTCCATACAACTGGACTGTTCTTGCAGCTTCTTGAATAAATTACAATTGCTCTTTTTCTTCAATTTTGGTAATTTCTTTTGTAGGGTTTTGACACATCGAACCCCAT
>DF361200.1:2337-13431 GCA_000787875.1 Solanum virginianum | reverse complement strand
CGAACCCCATCTTAACCATTGATGGCAAAATCAAGCTGGTGAGTTGATGGTTTCAAGGTTGATTCAAGTGCATTTTGTTTTGAATTTTGTCAATCATGTTTACAGAATTATAATATATGTCGTTTTTAACATTAGCTGTTTATGGTAATATTCTTGTAAAGGTATATATCTCCTTAGTGACACTAATCGTTACAGTGGTCAATCATCTTGATCCCTGCTGAAATCCTTACACCAATGGGGCGCCATACTTATATCAGTGACATTACAGTTGTTTCATTGTCTAACTATTTCGGGCAATATAGACAATTATGCCCTTGAGTAAAACTTTATGGCTGATAGGTCTTAGTCCTCACTGTCTTGTCTTCCATTAATGAGAGGATATAAACAGATTGTATCCATTTCAATCCCCTTGTTTCTGTCGAGTTGTAAATTGAGATCTTTCTAGAGCAAACGAGTTAGTGAAGGGAACACAAAGTAGATGTAATAGAGAGTGGGTGTGACAATCGTGGTTATATACTCAAAATATGTTTGTCTCTTTTGATTATCCTCATGTGCATATGAACGTCTGTTAGGAAATTAAGCTGATTAGCGCATATGCTATTTTCATACCATAGAAGTGTGTTTATCTGAACTGTTGTTTATTTCTGTTTTGCAGATTGGACAGTATGATGATACTATCGGGACGTGCCTTGTTTTTGATGGAAGTGGTAAACCATGCTCCTCTTCTAGCAACATATTGTAATAGAACAAGAGAAGGAAAAAGCTACTTCTCTGATTACTTTAGTCTAACTTCAACACTGCTGGTGGTGTTCCAAAATCTCAACAGTTTTTACCATACCAAAAACTGCTGGGGTCAGGACTTGATTCTTTATAACTGAACCACAGTTAGATGTCTTTTAGGGTTGCAGATTAGTTTATCGTTTTCTAATTTTGGTTTCTGGTGTAATTCTGACACTGGGCTGCCTCCTGTATCCATGAATGATAGTTTGTGATGACATTAGGCACATAGTGGACTGTGAACCTGGGAATTTGTCATTTTTAGGTTCATATGAATGTAGTATGTTTTTTCTGGAACCTGTCCTCTGTCATAGAAATGCAATGGGATTCCAATTTCTGCAGGAAATTTGGATGCTCTAACATAGTGTGCATTTGTCAGAAACATCAGGATAGGCGATGGCCTCAGAATCATTTAGTCCACGACTCCTTGGCAAATATCTTTTTTCTGTTAAAACTTACATCCACTATTTTTAGTTTCATGATTATCGCATATTAGTTGGAGGATAGAAAAAGATCAAATATTCTCCAAACCAATCTGGAATTTTGTCATCAAGTTGACGTTCTTTGCAGATACCCCTCCAGTGGCCCATGAAGAGACAGGACCTTCTGAAGCTAACCTTTTCCTAGGAAGACCCACATTAGATCCTAAGCAAACCATGTCCAAACAAGTCAAGCCTGTAACACAGCTTCGAAAGATACTTAAATTCAGGTTGTTGCAGAATGATGAAACTGAAGATGCAAGAGAGAAGCCGAAAGAAGATTAGGTAACTGAGTTTCTTAGTAACTTAGAAGCTGCTACTCGAAAATGTATAGGGGAGTCGAAAAAGAGCCATTACAACCTAACGATGGTGTAGTATGGATAATTCTAGCCTTTTCCTTTCTAGTCCTAGTATATGTAAACAATATAGTTGTTTCAGAACTCAGACATTGCTCAGTGAGCAGTAACTGGATGTGGCACATTGAATCAGTTGGCTACAAAAGGTGATTGCTTTATAATTTTCTCTTTTTATTATTATCGATGTACCTCTCATGGCCTTGTTTATGCGATTCTTTCATTGAATGTATATAGAAGAAAATAGTTCCAAAAAAAAATGTATATATAAGAAAATACTTTGAAATCTTAATATTAAGTCAATGACAATTATGTTGTTTTTTTTCAATGACAATTATGTTGTTTGGTTTCTCAAGAAATGGTTATATCTCAATGACCTTGAGATATTATTTGTCCTTACAAAATCCATTGAAATGTTTAGTAATTCACCAAATAAATTAACATGTAGTTTTTCAATTTGTCTTTTCATACCAAGTCATTTTAAATATGGGTATTATTTGTTCTTACTAAATACTTAATATCAATTAATCTAAGCATTATAGACTAATAGGAAAAAAAATATTGATATCAATCATTATTTCTGAAGCGAAGGTAAACGAAGTTTAGACCAAAATAGTCACCTATATTTAGATTAAGACTCAAAATCATCCTTGAATTTTCATATGGAGCACTAATAGTCCCTCATATTTACAATATTGGTGCACTTTTGATCCTCCCTCAAAATTTGTCTATTTTTTAACATTAATTTTGTCCATAATTTTATGTATAAAATATTCAATTGTTTTTTTTTATAATTTTGTGTAAAATATTCAATTGTCTTTTTGTAATTTAGTAAAAATAATAATTCCATGTGAAAGAAGATGAAAGAAGAATATCTTATTTTATTCAGTAGAATTATTATTGCAGCTAAACTAAGAACACACTGACATTAGACATTGTAAGAAAAGAAAATTTTATACTATTTTTTGTGAAATCGATGTGATAAATTTCTCAATTTTAGCTGTAATAATATTTGGCGGAATGACCTGACAGGCCCTTGTACTTGGCTCCGTTTATCAGTTGGAACCTTATACTTACGATTTTGCCAACTGAATACTTGAACTCGATTAAAATGAGATTTTTAAACCCCTTCTCTCCTCTTCTAGCAACATATTGAGACTTACGATTTTGCCAACTGAATACTTGAACTCGATTAAAATGAGATTTTTAAACCCCTTCTACCATGTGTGTAGATCACGCTCCCTTACATAAATGACATGTCATTTTCACATCATATATATTAATGCCATATCATAATATTTCTCATAACTATTTTTTAATTATTAATAAAAAGATTAAATAAATGACAAAAGTAATACATTTTCTATTTTAAAAAAATAAAATAAAATTAAGTTTCTCTCACTTTCCTCCTCCTCCACCTTCCCCAACCTACAATCACAATCTTCATTCCCCTTATTTTTCACCATCTCCATTTCTTTTATTTTTTTATTATTCATTTTTCTTCGTACAAAAACAGAGGATAATATAGTAGGACGATCCAAATTAGAGTTGCACAACGTAGAAATGTAGAGAATGATTAAAGCAAAGCAGCGGTAGTCGGTGATGAATTTAAAAAAGAAAAATGAGAGAGTAATATACCCCATTCATTGTGGAGGAAAAGAACACTGTAATTTGATAACATTAGTCCCAAAGAGTATATTCTCCCTTCTAATTTTTTCTATTTTCTAAACTTATTAAGCAATGTTAAAAAAATTTCCTTGTTAAAAAATATTTTGATGCTAAAAAAAAAAATTAGATCTATTACTTGATAAATTGTAGCATAATTTCATTTGTAATTTGGGGAGAAAAAGAAAGTAAAAAAAAAAAAGAGAAGAAAAAAATGGAGATGGAAAGGAAGAAGGAGAAAGAAATGGGGGTGGGGGGTTTGGGTGGGGACGAAGGGTAGGGTGGGTGGAAAAAAGAAGAAATGAATGGAATATATTTAATTTTTAATTTTTTCTAATCCTTTTTTTAAAAATTTTTTTGGTTAAAAATGTCATCTTCACACTCTTTTTGTGCGTGTAATCACGCATCTCTGCCAACTCAATAATTAAATTGCCACATAAGCTTGGTCAATGGTCAGAGGAGTTTAATATATTGAGTTTTATCAAGTTTAAGTGTTCAGTTGGCAAAATCGTAAGTAAAAGCGTCCAACTGACAAACAGAGTCAAGTACAAGAGCCTATATATATATATATATAAAGACTGAATAATTCATACATAAAATTGTGGATAAAAGCAATGTTAAAAAATGCAAAAAGTTTGGAAAAGGACTAAAAGTGTGAAAACTCAAGGATGACTTTGAGTCTTAACCCAAAGATAAGGGACTAAAAGGTATCAACAGTGCAAAATGAGGGACTATTAGTGCTCCATGTAAAAACTCAAGGATGACTTTGAGTCTTAACCCAAAGATAAGGGACTAAAAGGTATCAACAGTGCAAAATGAGGGACTATTAGTGCTCCATGTAAAAACTCAAGGATGACTTTGAGTCTTAACCCAAAAATAAATGACTAATTTGATCTTTTTCTCGAAGTTAAACAAACGAAGAGAATAATTAGTGCAATTCATATAATAAATATTAAAAAGTTGAGTATGCAAAAATAGAGAGAAGCAAAAGTTTAGAGGGCGATTGAATTAAGGGTGACAAAAAGGTTTCAAAATTTTAAAAAAGTGACACAAGTTTTAATTATTGGGTGTAGGTGACAAGTTTATAATTAAGGGTTAATGATATTTGACCATTTTAAAACAAGTCCCCAAGTTTTTCTTTCTACATTTTTACCCACTAAATAAAAAATTTTAATTTTTCAATATGGGAAATGTCCCCAACCGCTGCTAATTTTTCCTCTTCCTTTTCCCGCAAATTTCTATTTTCCCAACAATAGAACTTCAAATTTGGGATGAAAAAAAATCAATTTTGGGGGCATTTGTTTGTATAACTTTGGAAATTACTTGAAAGGTAACTTGTAATCATTACTATGACTAATAAAAGTGAATGTGGTGTTGTTTATTTGAGATTTGTGTTTTTATTGTTATTTCCGCCATTGTTGCAATTCTTCACTGCTGAGCTATTTTCAGCGATGTTGCAGCAGATACTGAAATAGACTCAGCAGTTGGTGAACGATATAGAGTAATAGTTGAAATATTCTTTTAGTAACTGGTTCACCACTTTTATAGCAGTTTTCAATTACTGCTGAATATACTGCAGTATTTGTTGCATCCGATGTTTCAACTGATAAAGTAGCTGCTGAATTAAATATAGTAGTTGTTGTATTTCTGTACAGTTTTCTTTTGCTGTGCTTTTAATTATTATTTATTTAGGTACCTTCAACATCATTAATGGGAGACAAAATAATATTAGGAGTTGATTGTCGTAATGAATGGATTGAGTCCAACAATTGTTTTATTTGGTGTTGGAAAGACAAAGAAATGATCGAGGCGATAGCAATGATTGTGAATCGAGATATCACATATAAGGATTTTGTTAATGAAATTATTGCTAGCTGTGAATTAAATTGTGAGCCGAAAGATATTGCCATCACTTACTTGTATTCTTGTGGCGAAAAACAGAGAGTGACTTCATTTTGAATAAAAAATCAAGTGACTTTATGGATTTATTTGGAAGATGAAGGAAGACCCATTCTACATGTATACATAGTTGAAAGGGTGGTAGTTTTACAGCAATTATTACTTCATTTATAACAATTGTTACTGATATTTCAGCAATTGCATTTTAAACTATCAGCAGTTTTACAATAATTGTTACTTCATTTATAGCAATTGTTACTGATATTTCAGCAATTGCATTTTAAACTATCAGCAGTTTTACAATAATTGTTACTTCATTTATAGCAATTGTTACTGATATTTCAACAATTGCTATTGACCTTATTGCAAATGCTACATAATTTACAAAAATAACTATACCGTTATAGTATTTGTTATAGAGTTTCCCAATAATTGCTACGAAGTCTACAACAATTGTTATACTTAATTTACAGCAACTGTTACTACCTTTACAATAACTGCTACAAAATTCCTAGCAATTGCTTTAAAAAATTCAACAACTGAATAACTTGCTGAGATATTTTACAGCAATTTCTACAACTAGCTCAACAACTAGCCAACTTACGGACACAACCAACTAATAATCAATTTACTTAATCACCATCACTTAAATATGCAATTACTCAATAGATTGTATATTACTTGTCTAATTACCACCTTAATGTATAATATCACTACTGAATCTAGCTTTTAATCTAAAATTGGACTAACACAACTCAATTTATCACTAGATATGATTAATACAACCAACTTATAGTCAACTTGCTATAGCAACTAACTACCTCACTATAGAAAATTTCAGCAATTGTTACGAATTAGCCAGTAATTACTACATTATTTATAGCAATTGCTACTACTTTTACAACAAATGCTACACAATTTCTAGCAAATGCTAAAATATATTCAACAACTGAATAACTTGTTGAGACGTTTTACAACAATTGTTACAACTAATTTAACAACTAGCCAACTTGCTATAAGAAATTTAAACAAAATCTTTACTATCGACTTATTTCTAGTGTTGAATTGGACTAAAATCACTATATTCATCCATAACCATGATCAAATGGACTACTTAATAAAAAATTAATCGAAAAAAGTGTAATCTACAGCTATGATCCTATTACTTGTGTAAGTACTATCTCAATGTATAAGATCATTACTGACTCTAGCATTTAACCCGACATTGGACTAACTCCACCTCATATATTATAAAACATATGAACACAACCAATTAATAATCAATTTACTTAATCACCATCACTTACATATACAATTACTCACTAGATTGTATATTACTTGTCTAATTATCACCTCAATGTATAAGATCACTACTGAATCTACCTTTTGATATGAAATTGAACTAACACAACTCAATTTATCATTAAATATGACATTTACATAGGCAATTATTCAGTATAAGCTGACTTGCTGAGTAAATTCATAGCAAATGGTATGATTGTCCCAACAAGAGGCTGACTTGCTAAGTTATTTTCATAGCAAATGTTGAGACTGTCCCAGCAAGTAGGTCACTTACTATGTCATTTCACAACATATATGAGGATAGCCCCAGGAAGATGCTAACTTTCTGAATCATTTTCACAGCAAATGTTGAGATTGTACCAGTAAGTAGGTTACTTGTTATGTCATTTCACAACATATATGAGGATAGCCCCAACAAGAGGCTAACTTGTTGAGTCATTTTCACAGCAAATGTTGAGACTGTCCCAACAAGTAAGTCACTTGTTGTGTCATTTCATAACATATATGAGGGTAGCCCCAGCAAGAGGCTAACTTGTTGAGTCATTTTCACAACAAATGTTAAGATTGTCCCAACAAGCAGGTCACTTGATGTGTCATTTTACAACATATATGAGGATAGCCCCAGCAAGAGGCTGACTTACTAAGTCATTTTCACAGCAAATGTTGAGACTGTCCCAGCAAGTAGGTCACTTGATGTGTCATTTTACAACATATATGAGGATAGCCCCAGCAAGAGGCTGACTTACTAAGTCATTTTCACAGCAAATGTTGAGACTGTCCCAGCAAGTAGGTCACTTGCTGTGTCATTTCACAACATATACGAGGATAGCCCTAACAAGAGGCTGACTTGCAGAGTCATTTTCACAACAAATGTTAAGACTGTCCCAGCAAGTAGGTCACTTGATGTGTCATTTCACAATATATATGAGGATAGCCCCAGCAATGACCATTTTCATAGCAAATGTTGAGACTGTCCCAGTACGTAAGTCACTTGCTGTGTCATTTCACAACATGTATGAGGATAGCCCCAGCAAGAGACTAACTTACTGAGTCATTTTCAGAGCAAATGTTAAGACCTTCCTAGCAAGTAGGTCATTTGCTGTGTCATTTCACAACATGTATGAGGATAGCCCCAGCAAGAGACTAACTTACTGAGTCATTTTCAGAGCAAATGTTAAGACCTTCCTAGCAAGTAGGTCATTTGCTGTGTCATTTCACAACAGATATTTCTATAAAAAGAGATATTTCTATAACATAAAATATCCATCATCAACATTCTGAAAAAGCCAAAAAAAAAAGAAGAAAATACATATGTTTATGAAATTACTATCCATAATCAACATTCCCAAAAAGTGTAGAAAATAACAAAATACTCATCATCCAAACATTAAAAATATCCATTATCCAAACATTAAATTAAAAAATTATCCAAACATTAAATAACCATCAATCCAACCTAACAACAAATAACATCATTACATCAACTACTGCTCCTTCGTAGATGCTGCTAGTTGTTGTTCCTCTGTAGCACCTGCTGCTTGCTGCTCCTTCATCACAACTGCTGCTTTTCTCTAATCACTGCCACCTGCTGCTCCTTTCGAGTATTTATTATCCTTTTCCTTGCGCTGAGTTCTTCATGAAGTTGTACCAGCTGTTGCTATGACTGATCTTCCTCTTGTTCATCTTTCGATAAAATGAGCCTTCTTCTGAAAGCTCTAGTAAAAGCATTATCGGGTCCATAATTTTTTCATTTTGGATGTGCCATTTGTCACGACCCAACCCCGTGGGCCGTGACTAGGGCCCGAGTGGGCCCCCCAAACACATTCACATAATCGAATTACTAACAGATAATTTATGTTTATAAAAATTTCATCAAAGTTTCCTTTGTCTTACTGACTATCCCAAAATAACTTGCACGCTAGAAAATACCAACAGAGACCAAACAGAGCCAACAAAATATCATATATACGTACACGGGGTGGACAAGGCCGTTGTGGCTGATAAAATCGGTCGTCAAACATATCAAGCAGGTCTAATCAAACAGACTGGGCATAACCCACAGACGTATGTATCCACAAACCTCTAAGGAAACTGACAGAATCATAGAACGGGACAGGGCCCCGTCGTACTCCTGAACAGATATATATAAAGCAACGAACGAAAGTACACACATATATATACCAAAAGTAGGCTCCGGAGTAGGGGAGCTCTTCAAATAACAGAAAGAGGTCCTAAGATGATGGATCACTAAACTGCACGTCGGTACCTGCGGGCATGAAGCGCAACCCCCGGAGAAAGGGGGTTAGTACAAAATACGTACTGAATATGCAAGCAGAGGATACCAAACATAAATCTGAGTAGTAAACGAAATCAAAGTATAAAAGGTAAATGCATATCCAAAATATCAAAATGTTAATTTTTCAAAATATCAAATCATGCCTAACGCATAGGAACGATGGCGACCTCCAAACTTTGCGCCATACCACAGCATCACACCAGAAAGTTACAAGTCCCCGAATTCCCATCACATATCACATCACAGAAATAGCATGAGTGAGCCAGGCGCTACGTGTCGTCGTCCCTGTACTCACCCCAAACATAGCATACCACACAAGTGAGCCAGGCGGTATGTATCGCCGTCCCTGTACTCAACAACCAACACAATATAATGCGCAAGTGAGCTAGGCGCTACGTATCGTCGTCCCTGTCCTCACTGCCAAACATAGCATACCACACAAGTGAGCCAGGCGCCACGTATCGTCGTCCCTATTCTCACTGTCCAATACAGCATAATGCGCAAGTGAGCCAGGCGCTACGTATCGTCGTCCCTGTCCTCACTGCCAAACATAGCATACCACACAAGTGAGCCAGGCGCCACGTATCGTCGTCCCTATTCTCACTGTCCAATACAGCATAATGCGCAAGTGAGCCAGGCGCTACGTATCGTCGTCCCTGTCCTCACTGCCAAACATAGCATACCACACAAGTGAGCCAGGCGCTATGTATTGCCGTCCCTATACTCACCGTCCAACACAACATAATGCGCAAGTGAGCCAGGCGCTACGTATCACTGTCCCTGTCTTCACTGCCAAACATAGCATACCATACAAGTGAGCCAGGCGCTATGTATCGCCGTCCCTGTTCTCACTATCCAACACAGCATAATGTGCAAGTGAGCCAGACACTACGTGTCGCCATCCCTGTACCCACCTTCCAACATAGCATAACACCGGAGCTCGTCATAATGCATAAAATCATCATCACAAATCCAAAGACAAGTAAGATAGTCATATCTGAGATCAAAATAATTATTATTATATATTCTGTCAAAGGTGATCAAAAATACATAAAAGGGCATCGCAAGGCCCATGATCAATGGAGACCCAAACTGGCCCAACTTAAAAAAACATACTCATCCTAGATTATACAAACTCCTACGAGGACATTCCAAAATAATTTTCAAAGCAATTCGAGCTTTCTATAAAAAATGATGGACATTTAAAGTTTAAAATCAATATAAAATAAATTCTTTCAAAATTATTCAAATTTCACATATTGTTGCAACTTACAAATTTCCAAGACAAAGGAGTCAATTTTGTGACAAACTAACATAAGATCAATATTTGACACATTAACATAAGAATGCCAAGAACAAATATGGTCATACACAAGCTCGGATTGCAAGAATAGAGTTCCCTCGAGGCTCGTATCATGGCCTATTTTAACTAAGACATGCCAAAAGGAAAGGTTGCTTTACATACCTCAAAGCTACCCCGAGAATCCACCTCGGTTCAAATCCAACAACAACAACCCAACAACATCAATAACCAATTCAATGCCAATATAACAATAATAACTCTAAGAATCACCATGAAATAATATGCCAAGAATTCGATCACCATACTACATATATGCATAAAGATGATTTCCAACCATTCCTTCACACTACAATGATCACAATATACTGACTAGGCCTCCATTCTAATTCCAGCACAACATAACACTATATAACATACATGTACCCATTCGGTCCCAACACTCCATTTACACATTTAGATGGTTTCCAATACTTTCTTCACTCTATCATGATCATAGTACACTAGCTAAACATCAATTCATTATTCCAACACAACACAACACTCCATAATATATGCAATACTACACGGCTTCAATCACCCTTAATACAACTCACTTCTAACATTCCCTTAATACAATTCACTTCTAACATTCAATATTTGGTGATTTTCTTTCGTTTTAGCTTACTACAACATACAAACAACCTTAATAACATATATAACAACATTAAATCTTACCTTTTTCACTTCAACTTCACAAGTGGGCTAGGGTTCCAAAGATGAGAAAGAAAATATTTTCTTGCTCTAACAACTCCTTCAAGCTACTTAGGAGACCCAATATAGTAGGTTTGTAACATCAAAATAAATTTGAAATGAAAAAAAATGAATTTCCCAATTTTTTTCCTTGGCCGTGGGTTTGTTTTTGATTTTCTTAAGTTTCTTGATTTTTCTCTAAGTGTTGAAATGTTAACATGATAAAGATCATCTTTCTTATATATAAATATATACATGCCACAAGTCTTGGCCAAGTGTGGATGGCCCACA
>DF361201.1:9742-53943 GCA_000787875.1 Solanum virginianum | reverse complement strand
GTAACTCCTAAAACCAATCTCTCGCACCTCCTAACAAGAGCATCGACACTCCATGTCTGCACATGTCCAAACCATCACAATCTCGCTTCTCTCATCTTCTCTAGAATGTTTTCATTTCTGACCTTGTTGCTCCTAGTGTGACCACACATCTATCTCAACATCCACATCTCTACAACATGCATTTTCTGGACATGTGCATTTTTGATTGGCTAACACTCCACCTATACAGCAAAGATGGTCTAACCACCAATCTGTAAAACTTACCTTTGAGTTTAGGTGGTATCATTTTATCACATAAAACTCCAAATGCAAGTCTTCATTTTGTCCATGCTGCCCCAATACGGTGTGTGACATCATCATCAATATCAATACTATTCTAGATAATGGACCCCAGATACTTAAAGTTTTCCTTCATGGGAATATGTTGCATGGCAAGCCTCACATCACAGTTTGCTTCATCCCTCTCAACACTGAATTTGCACTCCAAGTATTCAGTTTTGGTCCTGCTCAACTTGAATCCTTTGAATTCCAAGGCGTGTCTCCAGGCCTCCAACCTGTCGTTAACTTTAGTCTGGGTCTCATCAATCAATACTATGTCATCTGCAAATAGCATACACCATGGTACCTCCTCTTAGATAGATCGCGTTAGCTCATCCATCACCAAGGCAAACAAGAAAAGGCTCAACATAGATCCTTGATGGAGTCCCATCCTAACAGAAAAATACTCTGAGTCTCCTCCCACCATTCTAACGTGAGTTTTGGCTCCATCATACATATCCTTAATCGCCATGATATACGCTAATGGGGCACCTTTTATCTCTAGACACCTCCATAAAACATCTCTTGGGACTTTCTCATATACCTTCTCAAGATCAATGAACACTATATGAAGGTCCTTCTTTCTTTCCCTATATTTCTTCACTAACCTCCGAACAAGATGAATTGCCTCAGTAGTCGACTACCCAGGCATGAATCCGAACTGATTCTTCGATATAGATACTACCCTTCACACCCTCATCTCCAATACTCTCTCCCAGACCTTCATAGTGTGGCTTAATAATTTGATACCCCTGTAATCGTTACAGTTTTGAATATCTCCCTTGTTCTTGTACAGTGGAACCATTGTACTCCTCCTCCAATCATCAGGCATCTTGACAGACTTCATAGTAGCATTGAATAGTCTAGTCAACCATTTGATGCCCTCCTTGACCATGTTTTTCCAAAAGTCTACCGAAATCTCATTGGGGCCGATCGCCCTCCCCCTTTTTATCTTACTAATAACCCGTCTTACCTCCTCAACTCTGAAGCGCCTGCAATAATCGATATCACGATAGTTTTCGGAGTGTGCCAACTTAGATCGCCCTCACCCTCCTCATCCTACTAATAGCTGGTCTTACCTCCTCAACTCTGAACCGCCTACAATAATAAAAATCACGATGGTTTTCGGAGTGTCCCAACTTACCCAGCTTGATATTTCTATCACCATTTTCATTCAAGAGTTTATGAAAGTAAGCTTGCCACCTTAATTTAATGGAGGTGTCATCCACCAACACCTCGCCCTCCTCATCCTTGATGCACTTTATTTGGTCCAAGTTGCGAGCTTTCCTTTCCCTTAGTTTAGCGAGCCTATATAATCTCTTATCTCCACCTTTATCACTTAGCTCCTCATAAAGGCAATAAAATGCTACTGACTTTGCAATTGTCACCGCCATCTTTGCTTCTGACTTGGCCATCTTATAGATTACCTTAAGTTTTTGCTTTTCATCTTTATCTCGATACTCTAACCACTCTGTGTACGCAACCTTCTTATCTTTCACTTTGCCCTGAACTTCATAATTCCACCACCAATCGCCCTGATGTCCACCACAATCCCCTCTCGAAACCCCTAAAACCTTGGTGGCTACCTTTCTTATGTAACTAGTAGTCGTGTCCCACATACTGTTTATATTACCTACGCTACTCAATGCCTCTAAGTTACTCAACTTTTCTTCTATCTCGCTGGAAAGGGCAGGCGTAAGGCCTTCCCATCTAATCCTAGGCTTAGCATACATAACCTTCTTCTTCTTTTCTCTCTTGATCTCCACCTCCATCACTAAAAGCCTATGTTGAGTGGAAACATTTTCACTCGGAATAACCTTGCAATTCTTACATAGACTTCTATTGCCTTTTCTGAGAAGTAGGTAATCTATCTGGGTCTTCGCTACCTCTCGCACCTCCTAACAAGAGCATCGACACTCCATGTCTGCACATGTCCAAACCATCACAATCTCGCTTCTCTCATCTTCTCTAGAATGTTTTCATACTACGGAAGGTAATCAAGTGATTTTCCCTCTTTGGGAAACACGAGTTAGCAATCACTAACTCAAAAGCTTTGGCAAAATCCAAGAGAGACGTCTAACTATCATTCCTCTCCCAAAAACCAAAGCCTCCATAAACGTCTTTAAACCCACTAGTAGTAGCCCCGATATACCCATTAAAGTCACCCCCAATGAAGATTTTTTCTGTCTCTGGTACGCCTCGCACAAGCTCATCCAGATCCTCCCAAAAGAGCCTTTTGACTTCCCTATCTAGGCTTACTTGGGGCGCATAATACTCCCTACAAACAAGTATTAACTCTCTAAACTACAAAAGCCACAATCTAATGAATATACAAGTAAAAGAACAAGAAAACTACCAGTCAACAACAATATACAAAATGTACAACAATGTACCATGACAATATACAACAATATACAATAATATATAATAGTATATATAGCAATATACAACAATATATACAGCAATATACGATAATATATAGCTAAATCAATAAAAGCATAATATTCAATAGTCAACAGTAATCCACTATGCTACAACAATATGTAACATGTAAGAATATATATGTAAGAATGTTCAAGCAATCTGTAATAGCAGGGAGTATCAAGTAATGTGTATGCAAAAATATACAATATTCAATAAACAATAATAACTCAAATAACAAGATCAGTAAATAGTCAAGAATCAATTAAGAGCTGAGTAATAATCAATCAATCAATAGTGCTGGCAGTATTGCAGTCAAGAAAGTAGTAAACAGAGAAGAGTTTGGGAGGTATCACTTCGAGTTGAAGAAGATCTTGTCGGACCTGTTGCCCACCTGAAAACTCGAGCCCAAAATTGACCGGACGTCTGACCAGAAAGTTGACAGATCCGGTGCTCGCTAGACTAGCAAAGCCACTGGGACTCGCTGGGAAATAAAGTAAACAAGAAAGAGAGAAAGAAAGAAGAAGAAGAAGAAGATGATGATGAAGAAAAAGTAGCTGACCCAGCAGCAGACGCCGCCACAGAAGCAGGCGACGTCGTATTCTATGCAGACACAGACAAAGGCACCTCAGACGATGGCGATGTAGGCATCAACGACATAGATGATGATGATACAGATAATGATGACAAAGATGATAATGACACAAATGATGATGATGTAGAAGATGACGAAGACGACATAGACTAAGATGAAGCAGATGATGAAGACGACGAAGATGACGATGATGACAAAGAAGATGATGATGCTGGGAACCCCTGGATCTCGCCGAAAAACCCATAGAGAGCACAGGAGGAGAACGAGTTCTCTGATCCATCAAGGGTTTGCCGGAGATCATGTTAGTAAAAGGCCAAGAGTTTTCCAGCCAAGAGAATACGAACCCTTGCCGGAAAAGAGTAGTGTTCAGGAAATTACCGTTAGCAGAGAGAAAGTTTAAACTTTCTTTAATCTTCCACTGATTTTCTTGAGTTTATTGATTGAATGAATGTGATGGGGCCAAGTAGTTTGCTTGGGGACTAGTAATAGTCTCTGAGTGTCTCCGGGGCATGATACAGGTGGTGGAGAATGCTCATGTCATAGTCCTTGAGAAACTCTAACCATCTCCTCTGCGGTAAGTTGATCTCTTGCTGACTAAAGACATACTGTAGGCTCTTGTGGTCAATGAACACATCCACATATACTCCATATACATAGTGGCGCCAAATATTAAGTGCAAACACCACTGCTGCCAACTTAAGATCATGAATTAGATAGTTTCTCTCATGAACCTTAAGCTGTCTAGAAGCATACACTATCATGTTTTTCCCTTTACATTAGCATACAACACAATCCCACTCTTGATACATCACAGTATATCACAAAATCCTCTGTTCCATCAGGCAACATTAATAGGGGTGTAGTAATCAATCTTGTTTTCAACTCTTGAAAACTCTTCTCACATTTATCGAGCCAGTGAGACTTGACCTTCTTCTGATTCAATTTAGTCAATGGTAAGGATATGGAAGAAAATCCTTCAACGAATTTGCGGTAATAACCTGCCTACCCCAAGAAACTTCTTATGTTAGTTGAAGAGGTTGGTCTGGGCCAATTCTTAACTGCCTCAATCTTTTGGTTGTCTACTCGAATGCCATCGTCTGAGATAATATGGCATAGAAAAGCCATAGACTTGAGCCAAAATTCACACTTTGAGAATTTTGCATATAGCTCATGGTTTTTGAGAGTTTGGAGAATGATTGTGAGGTGATTGGCATGCTCCTCCTCATCTCTCAAATACACCAAAATGTCATCGATAAATACAATCATAAACATATCAAGGTACTTTCTGAACACTCTGTTCATCAAGTCCATGAAGGATGCTGGCATAATAGTCAACCCAAAGTGCATGACCAAGAACTCAAAATGGCCATATAGAGTCCTAAAGGTTGTCTTTGGCATATCACATTCCCTTACCTTCAACTGATGGTAACCAAATCTGAGGTCTATCTTTGAGAAGTAAGAGGCACCCTGAAGTTACTCAAACAAATCATCTATCTGTGGGAGAGCAAATTTATTCTTTATCGTGACCTTATTTTGTTGCCTATTATCAAGACACAACCTGAGAGACCCATCTTTCTTTCGTTTGAATAGGACAAGAGTACCCTAAGGAGAAACATTTGACCTAATGAAGCCCTTCTCTAAAAATTGTCTCAATTGCTCTATCAACTCAGTGGGGGCATCCTATAAGGTGGAATCGAGATAGGTTGGGTGTTAGGAAGAACATTAATCCCAAAGTCAATCTCCCTATCAGGAGGGACTCTAGGCAGATGCTCTGGAAATACTTTAGGAAACTCATTCATAATCGGGACTGACTCTTGAGTTGGAGGCTTAACATTATCAGACTTCACTTGTATGAGGTGATAGATACAACCTTTAGAGATTAGCTTTCTGGTCCTTAGGTTGGAGATAAGCTTTTCCTTAGGGGCAATAGAATCACCCTTCTACTCTAGGGCTAGGTTATTCAGGAATTTGAACTTAACGGTTCGGGTTCTACAATCAATGGGGGCATAACAGGTGTGGAGTCAATCTATGCCAAGGATTACGTCAAAATCAATCATCTCTAACTCGATCAAATCAACAAGAGTATCTTTATGATGGATGGACATTACATAGTCTTTATAGATTCTTTCATCTAGAATAGTCTTACCCACTGGAGTAGAAACATTAAAGGGTTCAAGAAGACTCTCAGGGGTTCTATCAAATCTATTGGCCACATAAGGAGTTATAAATGACAATGTGGTATCGGGATCCATCAAAACATAGCCATCAATAGTAAAGAGTTGAATCATACCTGTTATAATATCTGGGGAGTTCTCCTGTTCTTTGCGACTACCCATGGCATACAAATGGTTTGTAGCTTTAGTTGTGCCTGATGTAGTACCTTTCTGGTTTTCTCTAGCTTGTGGGGCTGGTGTAGAAGATTGAGCCGTCTCAGCTAACTTTGGAAAATCCTTCAAGAAGTAACCTAGTTGGCCATACTTGTAACATGGCTCACTTCCTTGATGACATCTTCCAAAGTGCAACTTGCCGCACTTACCACATGGTGGCTTACCCTGTGAACCTTGAGCCACACTAGCCTGTGATTGAGATTCCTGGGCTTTAAAATTCTGAGACCTCTGTTTATTCCTGTTTTTGGGCATAGTTGTACTAGCAGATGATGGTGCTGGCTCTGACTGGAACTTATTGTTATTTATTCCGTCTGTTCCCAACCTCATGGCTGGATGTCTTGGTCCTTTTGTTTTTTTACTCTTCCCTGTCTTGTTGTCTCTCCTTGTCGAGTTTTTGTACGTAATTCATCAACCTTCTAATGTCTATGTCGCTCACAAGTATAGCTCCCTTTCCATCTTTCTTTGGCCCTTTGTTCAGCCCGTCAATATACATCCCCATTCTCCCTCTTCATGTCTGCAACCATATCTGGAGCATAGTGAGATAGTTGGGTGAACTTAAGCCCATACTCTTGCGTAGTTATAGAGCCCTATTTTAGATTCAAGATACTCTCTTACCTTGGCCTCCTTTTGTTCTCTTGGAAAGAAATGCCTCAAGAAGGCTTCCTTGAACACTTCCCAAGTTAGCACTAAGGCTTACTCTCCTCTACCTTCTTTCATTGATCAAATTATAGTCTGGCCACACCCTTGAGCTAGTAGGCAACTAGCTCAACTCTATTAGCATCAACCACAGACATTACCTAAAACACCTTATGAAGATCCTCCATATAGGTCTCAGGATCCTTATTGGATGCAGACCTTGTGAACTCAGGCGGATTCATCCTCAAGAATTCTCAAACTCTAGATATGTCCTATGCATCCTATCTACCCGCTCCTTGCCATGCAGTTGGTGCTGTGACAGCCTGGACTAGAGTTTGGATAGCTTGGCAAAGTTCAGCATTAGAAATCTCAGCCTGTGGGGGCTGTTTAGCAGGAACAGCTGGATCCACATGTTCATCATGTCCTTGAGGATCGGGTGAGTTAACATTCTACCTGGTAGGATGCCCTCTACCTCTGATGGTTCTTCTAGGAGGCATGATCACAACTCTGCAATGCGTAGAGCACGAATTAGAAGATAATTTCATAGAGTTTTAACTTTATCGCACAAATCAAATCATGAAAGAAGAGTAACCATTCCTAACGTCCTATAGTCTCCTACTTATGAAGTGTGGTACACAACATACCCAGAAATAAAAATCTACTAGATACGACTTCATAGACTCCCTTGGACACTTGAACTTTGTACTCTAATACCAAGTTTGTCACGCCCCGGGAGGGGACCCTAGACATAGCCGGCACCCAAAGACTATTGTTATTCCCCAAGTGAACCACTTGGCCTTATTACATTCATTCATTTAACAACTAATCAATCAGTGGAAGACTAAAGATAATAATGGGCAATCTAAGTCTCAAATATCAAATAAATAGGCTAGTATGAAAGAAACAAAGTCTTAACATCAATAACTCAACTCTAGTCTACGAATCTTCTATCACTATAAAATATTGCCAATGACAGACCCATAACAACCTCAACTCAAAAGTAAAGCTAACTCAAGTCTAACTCTATAAAGCTAAATGAAAATAAAATAAGATTCTCCGAAATAAGGGAGGCTCACCAACTCAGCTGAATGCAAAGATCCTTAACAATGTACCTATTGATGATCTCTAGTACCTACCTCTGCATCATAAAATGATGCAGTCCAAAGGAAATGTTAGTACATAGAATGTACGAGTATGTAAAATGGTTGAATAAAACAGATATAGGTAGAATAATATAGCAATAACATCAAATTAGAAGATATTCATTTAGAATGTTAAATGTCTATCTAAAGCAAGAATAAAGAGTAGACAAGTGACCCATCAATATCAATCAAATCTCATCAATCAACTCAACTCAACTCAACTCAATTCGACTCAGAGTACTATCAGTGTGGGATCCTATCTAGGAGTTTCTCTTATCCGACAATAATCACTAATCACTTATGAGCCAGTGATTGTACAATAATCTGATGATGTTGCCACAACTTTTTCATACTTGCTAGATAAAGAACAAATTGGACCCACTAGGCATCTAGCCTCAATAAGTCCTCTATTGCTCTCAGGGACTTTAATTTAAGAGGGAACCTCAAATGTAATGGTTCTATCTTCACCTACACTTTAACTCAAGAGGGAACCTCAAATGTAATGGTTCTATCTTCACCTACGCTTGGCGATGTAGTTAATTAGTGTCAATTAGATTTACTCTTACTCATTTCAGTACTCGATACTTCTCCCAAGACTCAATGCTCATAAAACTCCTTACCTCTATCAATCATCTCAATTAGCCTTGTGGAGGCACTCATCATCTCAATTAGTCTCATAGTGACCCTCATTATCTCATTAACTCAACTCAATTGGGCCTTTCGGCCTATTATCTCAATCATCTCATTAACTCAGTTTTCATTTAAGAAATAAAGGACTCAGATCATCATTAAGAAAAGGTCAATGAGACAAAGCTCTAGAACTCAATTATGAATACTCATAGGGTCATCAAGCTCAATTAACTCAACCTCATACTCACATTAAGATTACAATCAACATACTCAAGTCAAGTCTCTAGACTCCATCCCTAAGTTCATTCATGTATCTTTCACAAAATAACATATAGGGTTATACAATAACTCATGAAAAGTATTTAATTCAGGAAATCAAGTTTTTGATGATCACCAACATATGAAAATATATGTAATGTGTATATAATTTTCAAGAAAATATTCATGAAATATGTATGTAAACTCATTGGTCTCTCAACTCCTCTATTACCATCTATTGGGATACATGGAAGAACATTCCCATGTTTTAGGTTAGTCTTACATATGTGGTGTGAAGCTTTTGACAATCAACTTTGAAGAACTCTCCTCAAAATCCTCAAATTCACACTCCTCTTCTCTTCTCTTTAGCCCGTCTTTGTTAAGAACTTAGAAAGGCTTAGGAATGGGGTTAAAACCCTTTTTACGCTCAAAATGACCCATTTAGATCATACTTTAAGTTTAGAAGGGGTTGAGAAAGGTCTGAAATGCCCCTCATGAAAACTGAAAAAGTTCACCTCGAGGTAGGCTAGTTTGCGATGCGAACTAGGTATCCTGGAGGGGATCATCACTGAAAGTTTTCTGATCGAGGTTTCTAGTCCCATAGAAAATATTTGGACCAAATCTAAGTATAACTCCACGGTAGGTGCATCGCACACCTGTTGCACACTCATTCTGCAAAGCGTTTTCGCATAAAAAAATTATCTTTTGACCCGATTACTCTAAAAATTAATTGAGACCATTCTCCATATAATTTGTCATATTGATCACATTTTTGACCTCGAATTTTTCCAACGGAGTTTGGAAAGACGCGTTATGCGCACATATCTCTTTTTGGGTATTTTGATAATTTTATCGGGTGTTATAGTGCGTCTTTCTAGTATTTGTAACTCTATAAGAAAATACTATTGCCTACAGAATCAAACAAATCAATGCAATTAAATCACACAACACAATATGTCACACATAAATGAAAACAATTCAGTCCCTAAAACATACCATGTATGCCTTCCATTGTAGCCTTAACTACAGGTTGAGTAGCTACTTCATAAACATCTTGGATATATGTCTGAGGGCCAAACACTCTTATCTATCCAACATCAAAACAAATATTACCAAAATAACTGTATGATCTTCAAGAAACATGTAATTGCTAAGTAAGTATTTTCCAAACCACCCATAAATTTAACATTATTCCCAAATTAATCAAGGAGAATATGACATCCAAAAGAAAGTGGAATTATATCAAATGCATAGCTTATAGATAGATTTTACTCATTCTGCACAGTTTTGCTATCATCTACATATTAGGGAATTTCATGGCCCTTGTGATATTCTCGTTCACACATTATAGATATACAATAATATAGCCAATGTAACTTTCAAAAAATGAGGTTTGGAGAAGATAATAGAGTGTAAGTGGGCCTTACCTTGTAACAACCCATCTTGAGAGGAGATGTCCCATATTGACACAACACAGGAGAGATGTTGGGTATATAAAGTAATGAACTGGTTTATATACTATGAGGCGCCTTTTGGGGTAAGTCCAAAGGGACAAATCCGTGATGGGCTAGGCCCAAGAGCGGATAATACTTCATAGTGTTTGGCCAAGTCGTTACAGATGGTATCAGAGCTATTTTTGTGTCAGCCTTATCTGTGTGGGGCTAGAGTTCAACTGAGTTTTGGCAAATAATGGTGAGGCGGGGCAAACCTCAGTACTGAGTCTAGGCAAATTCTATGTGGTGGGGCAAACCTTAGCGAGGACACTGAGTCCATAGAGGGAGTGTACGTAATAATCCATCTTGAGAGGAGATGTCCCACATCGGCAAAATATAGAAGAGATGTTGGGTATATAAAGTAATAAACTTGTTTATATACTGTGAGGTGCCTTTTGGGGTGAGTCTAAAGGGACAAATTCGTGATGGGCTAGGCCCAAGAGTGGATAATACTTCACAGTGTTGGGTCAATTCGTTATACACCCTTACCCTTACCTTGGGATGTAGATAGATAGTTTTTCGTAGACCTCAATTCAGTAACAAGAGTAAAGAAGTCCTATAAAAATGTAAGAAACATAACTATAATTCGAGGGATTTGACATACATACCCAATCAAGCATGGTGCCTTTATGGTTGCTGCTTCACCAAATTCCAGAGCTCTCCATCGAGTGATCAATGAGAATACCAAATATATATCCTACAGTTCCTCTAACCACAATTGTGACATATGAATCATGATGATCCAAGAGCTTTGCCAATTTGAAATCTCCTATAACAGCTTCACAATAATCATCAAGCAATACATTTGGAGCCTTCACATCAATGTGAATAATCTTTAGATCATATTCCTTATATGGATACAATAAGCTCTTTCAGCTTCCTAAGCTATTCTTTGTGTTGTACTCCAATTCAAAGTTTATTTGGCTGCAATAAATGACACAATATGAGCAGAGCATATAAGAAGAAAATGTAAATTTGGAGGTTCTTTAGAGATTTTAATTAAGACGTAGTTCTTGTATATAAAGAAATATAGTTTTTAGATATGATTACCTTTGAGAAGCAAGACTACAATTTCATTAGACATGTAAGGTACACCAACAACCTTTCAGTTGGTGTCATACAAACCATATAATTTGAGAAGATTATGTTGCACGGCCAGGCTGATCAACGCGACTTTAGTCGAAAACTGCTTATTAATTGCCTCCAATTGCATTTCCGTGTCTGAGACTTTTCATATATAACTATAATAACTCTATCACTAAGAATACCTTTATAAACTTATCAAAATCACCTTTCCTGGCTATGTTCTTGCTACTAAAATTGTTTTGCCAAACTAAAGTGCCTTGAATTGGAACCTTCTTAAGTTGCCCACAATTTATGAACATTTATGTTTATAAGAGAGGATCCCTTTTCCTCTTCCTCTTACTTTTCTTCTTATGTATCTTTATTGATCAATATCAATTGTCATTCATTTAAGATTTATCTCACGTATATTTATCATTCTCAGAATATGCTATTGATAGTTTCAACAGGGCAGAAAGTGATCTAGCAGAGAAATCTGAAATTGTTACCTTTGACTGTATTTGACTTTAGCTTTTGCAGACTTATCCTCGATCTCTGCCTCTCGTTTAAGCTCTCTTTCCTGACCTCAAGGTTTTTCTCTAAATAGTACTATACAACACGTAAATGAATCATTTATTCAAATAAAGAGAATCAGAAATACAGTTTAGTACTAAGCGTTTAATATTATTGTCATAAGATGTCGGTTGAAGAACTTACATTGTAATCTCCTTCATAATCATTTAAAGTATCATCTTTTACTTCCAATACTCTATTAACAATTTGTTTTATGAAGTATTGATGATGAAAAACTATTATCACGGTGCCTTTGTACCTCTTAATTGCCTTTTATAGAAAAATTAGAAAGATATGATCCAATCCCAACTTATTAGGTTCACTGTAGCCTACACTATTACAGTTATAAAATTAGAATAGCAGATAACTAACTACAATTTTACTCAAATTTCATTAGCTTCTTTCTCTTGTATCCCTTTGCTATGCTCTGCAATCTATCTTCATTAGCAGCTAAAAAGCAAAAGATAGAATCTGTCATTAGCCAAAATACAAAGATCAATATATAAAAATTAATAGTAAAAATTCATTAGCATTTATATATGTTTATTGCACACCAATAAAAGATCCTACAAATTCAAGGACAATTCCATAAATTTCTCAAACATCACTTGAAATCTTCTCTCAAGTAAAGAATCTTAGGTTATTTTTTAAACTTAAATGCCAATTATAGGAAGCGAAGCAACCATTTTTACCATAGAATTCCATATGCTACTACTAATATGGACTCACTTCTCCATCGGCACAACAAAAACACACGCAATCTAGATGCTAAATCCATAGATATCTAACATGAATCAACAAATTTCACAAGTGGATTATAATGAATCACATACCGTGGTAGCAGATAGAATGTGACATGTCTTTTATGTTATTAACTCAGGCTATATAATGACATTCTAATTCCACCGGATTACTCAAGGATATTTTGTAGATCTTAAAATAAATCAAATTTCAAAATCACAACTTCAAAAATTAAAATTATGTTTCATAGCTAAACTAAAAAGTCCCATTTGATATTCTAAACTATTTGACGAAATTGTCGGTGTAATTAAATTTAGTCAGTCCATCTACAATAATTAAAACATTAGAATTATCAGATCAGTAAAATACTTTCAATAGGATCAAATTTGAAGGTCTCTTGAATACTCAGGCAGGTAAATTCTAATTGAAGTAATGAAAATGATTGGCAATATATGTGGTAGTATTTGCAAGGAGGTGACAACTCATGAAGTTTGGTTCTACCTTAATGAAGAGAAACCTTGGAAAACATTAAAAAAAAATTAACCCAAAAATAAAAAATAGATAAATAGGCAGCTTGTGCTTTGCTATTCTTAGTGAATGGAGAAAATGTATAGAAACAGAGAAGAAGAGGTAGAGACCAAGCACAGTGCTATGTGTCTACTCAAAAACAAA
Source organism: Solanum virginianum (assembly GCA_000787875.1). NCBI lineage: Eukaryota > Viridiplantae > Streptophyta > Magnoliopsida > Solanales > Solanaceae > Solanum > Solanum virginianum. The sequence continues at coordinate 41,015 of DF361201.1, read as the reverse complement.
ATATATGACATGTATATAGCTCAAATGCCGTCAGTTTGCTAGCGAATGACCAAAATGCCCTTATTTTTCAATTTGCAGCTGCTTTTTCTTATTTGTTTGTACTAATAACTGATGATAATATCATCTACTATATGGTTGCTTTTTCTATTTTTATTTATTAAAAAGTAAAAAACAAAGAAGACAAAGATTCAACAGAGACGATAGGCAGAAACATTCCTTTTGAGTCATAAATCTATACATATGTTAAGAGCCACACATGTCCATTTGATAGCCCTATTGAAGACACATAAATTTTTTAAGTGTAATTATATATCTGGAAGATGAAAAAAATGATGGGTGGAATGTCCAAAATCTCCTCACTTTAGAATTATATGGCAATTAACCAGCCATGTCGATATTGTCCCTTCTAAATTATAGAAAAATAAATATATTTATTTTATTTACTTGTGAATTTTCAAAGTTTTCATTCTACTCTTCAAACCTCCCCAATTAAAAATTTGAGAATTGTAATATGTGTATTATATACATACTTTATATATTCATCAAATACTTCATTACATTATCAAAATTAATTCAAAACACTATCTCCTCCGTCTCCTCACTCCCCTTCTCTTTGTATATTTATTTATATTATTATGTTAATTTTGAATTATTTTCTTGTGTGTTACAATCATGAACAATTGAGTTTTCTTCTCTTTTATTTTAAAGTATGGAATGATGAGTTTAAATTTAAGTTATTTGAATTTTTATGTTTTAATGGTTATTGAATTTTATTATCTATTGAAATTTTAGTTAGATATACACAATTTAAATTTTTGCTTCCTTATAATGTAAAAAGGCAAAAAAAACTCATGTCCTCCAATGTTTTACACATTAATTTATAACTTCTTATCCTTAAAAGAAGGTCAATTTACTCTTTGTTATCCTCTATTTTAAAAAAAAATAAATTAAATATTTTTTATAATTATTATATTTAAATTGAGAGAAAATTAATTCAAACAATTTTTCATATTCCTACTCTTAATAAGTTAAACTTCCTTGGTACTACCAAGGGCAACTTTGTAAATATCACTATTTTAAATTTCTAGCTTTTCTATATTCCTGCAACTTTTCCATATTTCTACCATGTGAATGACATGTCTTTCCATACGTGGCTACACTTGTCCTTGTGCTAATAAATATTGTTACACATGCCCCTATGCATGTAACTCTTTGGCTTTCTCTTTCATTTGAGACATCTTCTTCTGGTTTTACTTTTGATTTTTAGTCAAAAGTTTCACCCACTTTGTGCATGTTTCACTCTTTGGTTGAAATCTCAAAGGTCAATTTCTCTATTTTCTTTTTTCCCTTTATTTTATTTTTCTATCTCCGTGCCTTATTTTTTGATAAAATTTTGAGATTGATTTATGTAATTTGTTGGCCTCTATTCTTCTTGTTTTTGGTGGGTTCTTCTTTTTATATTTTGGGCTTAATTTTTCACTATAAATGAGCATGTGGATTTGTATGTGTTTTCCCAGTGTGAATTTTATGAGTGTGAATTTTTAACAAGCATTCTTCTAACTTTTCTGATTTATAATATTTGAGTTTTATTATGAGTGGTGGTCCATGTATGGACATTTAATGCTATAGATCTAAAAAGATGAAAAATGTGTGCTTCTTAGATTTTCATCTCTTTGCTCAACTTCAAATTTTGGGGTTTACTTCTTTTTTTTTCTCATACGACTTTCAATGGTGTATTTTCATATTTTTCAATTTGAATTTTTCCTTATGAGTGTAAATTTTTGACATGCATTCTTGTATTTCACTGGTGTTTTTCATATTTTTTTGGTCTGAATTTTTTCTTATGAGTGTGATTTTTGACATGCATTATTGTATTTGAGTTTTATTGTGAGTGGTAGTTAATGTATGAGTATTTAATGCTACCATGTGGTATTGTAAAAAAGTGAGATGAAACTCGAGGAGTTGGATAGGTCCATGAAATCTTTGGAATTAGATCTCTCCATAATAATTTACAAAATATTAACAAAATGAGACTATATGTTCACTAATGGAGATGGAAAAATCGAATAAAAAAAGTTTCCTTCGTTGCTATAAAAAGAAAGAAAAAAAATACAAAGGTCTTTAGGGCTTTCGAAGAAGACACAAAGAAAGAGAAAATACACAACGTGAATATGAATATTACATGTTTAGTTAAATGCATATGTGAAAGTGAGAATGACATCTTATAAACATAATTATGTGGATTAAGGAATAAGGAGAAAATAAGAAGTTAAAGGAGATAAGAAAGTGCTTTCTGTTTGTATAGGCTTTTACTTCATTTTTTGAAATTTTTACTTGTGGAATTTATTTAATTTTGTTTTCCTAGAGATCCCTTTTCTCTGATTGTATTGGTTTGTTATTTATGGAGAGCAGTTGTGGAACAAATTTTGTGTGGAGATAACAATAATAATCAATCTTCTCGGTGAAAATTAGAAATATCTTCTTGTTGGTTTGATTTGTCAGGTATATATCTATATGCTCTTCCTTTTGATCAATTCCTTTTTGTTTTGTTACTTAGAAATTTTTTAGATTTTGTTTCTTAGGCGCTTTTACACCCTCCACCACCTTGTCACAACCTGACTTCTTAGGTCATGATGATACTTGTTAGATCCTGCCTGCAGGGAAGCCAACCCAATGCCCACGACATCCGTTCTGAATCACTAATGATAAAGATACTAGAAACATAAAAGTACGGTAAATACAATCTACTTAGGACCTAGAAGTCATCTGTACAAAGCTACTCTATACAATCATATACATAACTAGAAAAAATTCCTATATATACAAGATAAAGCTATAACTATACCGAACTAGTGTTCGAATACAAAAGACGACACATAAAATAGAAAGAGACTATAGAATATCTGAAGCTGCCAATGCTCATCCAAGTCTCCTGACACATCTATAAGCTACCAATGAAAGGCCATGACTCATACTTGGACCTACACCACGAGTACATGCAAAAAAATAGGCTGTGGGGCCTTACAACTAAGATATGTTAGTTGATTTGTAGGTCTCCTTTCACCCACAAAGTCTTACATAAAAGCTTTTACCTTTTCTTTAAGTTCCTTAAATACTACCATGTATGCTAATGATGATTTCATATGTTTTATGTTATAATTTGCCTTTAATGTTATTATGAGATATTATATCAAGTATTTTCATGAGTTTTGAGTTAAGGGTGATGACCCCAATGATTAATTTTTTGAATGTTGATGTATCAGCTATTTTGTATCTTTTGAATAAGCATATTTTTCCATGATCATGCATGAACAACATGATTTATGATTGTTTCAACTTATGATTAAGCCCATTACATTAAAAGTCAACCCTTGCATGTTATATGATGATAAGTAGGGCACAAAAGAAAGGTTTTAAGTCAATGATTGGTTAAGGATATAAGCATATTGACAATGACTTAAATGATGTTTATGATGGTCCCCATGATAAAGGACAATTCTCACTTGGTGATTCCTTAAGTTTCAAGCTACACTTGAGATTGCTATTTATGATTCTAAGTATCATAATTTGACCAAATATATATTTTAAAGATTCTGTGGGATGACTTAGCACCAAAGAAGGCATTGAGGTCGGTATGGGAACCCTAGAAGCAACACCTTTCCCCAATTATTATGTTCCACCATAAGAACCCTTGCACACTGGGATAGTAGATTCAAATAGGGCATTTATGATGTATGATTATCACGATCCAAGCCTAGGGCCTAAAAGTGACATGGCGAATGGGAAGTCCGAAGACAACCCAAACAAGCCTCTTAGCATATCTTGTACACAACCTTGGTTATAGAAGTGAAAGTAAACATCAACAAGAGTCAAGTATAAAAGGGGAAGCAGGACTAAGGGAAGTCTTTCATAAACATAGGATCATAAGAAGAGTCAAGCTTAAAAGCATATACAAACTTAGTATACAATAACATCCCTACTTTAGAATGGAGCAGGGGCCAAGACACTTCCTAAGACAAAATGCATAATCATAATCAATAGATATATAATCTCAATATGACATGCATGGTCAATACTTGTAATAAACACACTTGTAAAACATTCAACTAGCATAATATATCATACATATGTGGGAAGAGACCTCAATCGACATAGACCAAGCAACTATAACTTGGAATAGAAGGCATGACACCCCCTCAGTACAGGTGACCGGGCATGATATCCCCTGACGAAGTGTGGTCTACTTGCCAAGGGAAACCAAACATGATAACATGAACTAGATGGATCCACTAGTATAGCAAGGGTACAATATATAATTCTATGGTGGCATATAGTTTAGAGACTAAAGACTTTATATAAGGATCCCTTGTGGCAAGCCCTATCTTAAGCCTGAATCAGTGCTAAGTTAAATCCCACAGAATACTTAAATTAATAATACTTTAATCATAATATGAATAACTTGTAAGAGACGTGATAACGTGACTTGAGTAGCTCATAAACATGCTTGACCTCTACTAGTAAGCCTAACTTGAACATGAGAGTAATAATAATCATAAATGATCCCTTGCCTTGACATGAATGGCTCACAAGAGGTTAAAGTCTTAAAATAGGGCTCAACTTGATACTTGTAAAATCATAGATACTTTTCATGAATTCAATACATGATTGAAAGCCCTTAATCATCATGAAATCACTTAAGTTGTAAATTATGTAATAGTTCATCAATATCTTGAGAATTCTTGTCATGTAATTTTATCAAATACATAGTGGGTTCTTGATCTTTGTTCAAAATCATACAATTCAAGAGTAAAACAAGAAAAGTAAACTCAATTCAAATCAACCCACCAATATTGTAGTAAAACTCTCATTTAGGGTATCTTGAAATCTATCATAAAAACTCATAATAATTTATAGTTTCATAGCTCAAATCATCCATCGTCTCAATAGACAAAATCAATTCATGGAATAAGCTTAAAATAGATGTTCATGCATAATCAATCAATACTTTATAAAACCCCAACATAATTTATGTTCACAGTTCATAATAAAAGATACCCATAAGTAATATGACTTAAAATCATGTAATTTTCGTAAAAAGAGAGGGTTGGGCTCTATGGGTGAAAGGACCCATGGATGAAGACCCACATACCTTAAACTTGGGTTTTCTTGAAACTGAGTTGGGGGAAACTTGAAACTTGACATGGGCTCTTGAGTTTTAAAACTGAGCTTTAAATCCTTTAATTTGAATGAGAGATTTGATAAAGTCTTGAAGAGATTTTAGAGAGGGTTTTGTGAGTAATAGAGTTGAAAAATGGCTAAGTATGGAAGATTTGATGTTAAAATGGGCATGAGACTATTATCTCAATACCGTTGGACGAAATAAGAAAATTGGGGAAAAGTTTTACACTGGTCCGCCCCCTAGACGCGACGTGGACCAAACGCGCGTCACAATTTACACTAGTCTGCGCCCCAAGTGCATCACGGCCTGGGCGCGGACAACTACTGGAATTCAAAAATTAGCAAAAATTATTTTTCGCTACGAGTCTTCTAAAATTTTGATTATACCTATTCTCCACTCAATTTTCCTCCTGATCAGGAATATGAAGTTAGATTTCTAAAATCACGCACGAATTTTGAGATATATGGAAATTACAGTTATGGGGCAAACCGAAGCACATGAAGGGCGTTTTAGTATTGCCCCCTTGGGGATATTTGTCCCCGAATGTCAAAGAAACATGCATAAGAGAAGTAATTATGAAGATTTCAGCCTAACATGAATGCAACAAATGCACTTAAACATCATTTTAAAAAAGTCTCAACATGAATGTTAAAAATCACCAATAAACTTGTTATCATAAATATGAATGTATGCAAAATGACATGAGGGTTGGAACTTAAGACTTGAACTCCTAAATAGGACTTAATTTGTTACCTTCGGCTTGAGTAGAATGGAAGAGATATGGATATCGCTTTTTCATGTCAACTTCGGCTTCCCATGTGGCACTTTCAACTTGTTGATTCCTCTAAAGGACCTTGACGGATGCTACATCTTTGTTTCCTAACCTTTTCATTTGTCTATCCAATATCTCCACCAGGACTTCCTCATAGATCAAGTTATCTTCCATAACACCCAAAACCTCTAAGGGCATTATAGTACTTGGGTCACCCACACACTTCCTCAATATAGACACATGGAAGATCGGATGAACCATATTCATATCCATAGGCAACTCCAATTCGTAGGCTACCTTTCCAATCCTCCTCAAAATTCTATAAGGTCCCACAAAACTTGGGCTTAATTTCCCTTTCTTGGCAAATCAGACCACACCTTTCATGGGTGAGACCTTCAAGTAAACCCAATCATCAAAATTAAACTCAAGATCTTTTCTCCTCACATCGGAGTAAGACTTTGGTCTACTTTGAGCCATCTTCAATCTCTCACTTATCATCCTCATCTTCTCTAAAGCCTCCATGACCAATTTCATACCTAACAAAGCCATCTCCCTACATCAAACCACCCAACTAGGGATCCACAACGCCTACCATATAACACTTCAAAGGGAGCCATGCCAATGCTTAAGTGGTAGCTATTGTTGTAAGCAAACTCAATAAGTGGAAGATGTTTATCCCAACAACCCTTAAACTCCAAAACACAAGCTTTAAGCATATACTCAAGGGTTTGGATAGTCCTTTCAGTTTGACCATCCGTTTGAGGATGAAAAGTCATACTAAGCTTGACCTTAGTACCAAGACCCTTTTGGAAGGATCTCCAAAAATGTGAAGTGAATTGAGTACCATGATCCAAAATGATAGACAAGGGTATCTCATGCAATCTAACTAACTCATGAATATACAACTTGGCATAATCTTCGGCATCATAAGTCATTTTGACCGATAGAAAGTGAGCTAACTTTGTCATTCTATTCACAATAACCCAAATAGAATCAAAGCATTTCCTAGTATTATGCAACCTAATGACAAAATCCATATTGATCTCTTCCCACTTCCAAGTAGAAATTTCTATGTCTTGGGCTAGGCCACCCGACCTTTGTTGTTCGGCTTTCACTTGTTGGTAATTGTGAAAATCGGCTACGAACTTGGCAATATCTCTTTTCATACCACCCTACCAATACACCTCTCTCAAGTCTCTATACATCTTTGTGGAATTGGGATGAATAGAATAGGATGAATGATGGGACTCCTTCAAAATCAACTCCCTCAAGTCATCTACATTAGACACACACAACCTACCTTAGTACCTAAGGGCACCATCTCCACCTTGGGAGAAAACCTCCACTTTACCATCTTTCACTAAAGCCTTCAACTCTAGCTAGGCGGGGTCAAGGTCTTGTTTGACTTGACTTCCTCAATCAAAGAAGGTTTAGAACCATCAACCACTACTACACCACCATTTTCAACTTCATTCAACCTAACCTCTAACCTAGCCAACTGGTGAACTTCTCTAGCTACCTCCTTGTTACCAACATCAATATGAGCTAGACTACCCATGAACACTCTACTTAGAGCATCGACTACAACATTAGCTTTGTCGGGATGATAGTGTACACTCACGTCATAATCTTTAAGGAGTTCTAACCACCTTCTTTGTCTCAAGTTAAGATCTTTTTGTATGAACACATATTGGAGACTCTTGTGGTTAGTAAAGACATCTACATGAACCCCATACGAATAATGACACCAAATTTTCAAAGCAAACACCACGACCACCAATTTAAGATCATGGGGGCGAATAATTTCTCTCATATACCTTACGTTGTCTAGAGGCATATGCTATAATCTTGGCATTTTGCATCAAAACACTCCCCAAACCAATTCTTAAGACATCACAAAAAACCACAAACCTTTCTGGTAGAGCCAAAATAGGAGCAAAGATAAGCTTGTCTTTCAAAGTTTAAAAACTCTTTTCACATTCATCGGTCCAAATAAATTTTTCCTTCTTTTGGGTCAACTTTGTCATAGGGGAAGCAATAGAAGAGAACCCATTCACAAACATCTGGTAGTAACCTGCCAAACCTAAGAAACTCCTAATATTCGTCGGAGTCGAGGGCCTAGGCCAATCCTTATCACCTCCATCTTCTTAGAGCTCCACTTTAATTCCATCACCCAACACCACATACCCTAGGAAAGAAACCTCTTTCAACCAAAATTCACACTTTTCATATTTAACAAACAACCTCTCATTCCTCAAGATATGCAATATCACTCTCAAATGATTCATATGAGAATATCACACTCCCTCACCTTCACTTGGTGGTATCCGGACCGAAGATCAATGTTAGAAAAGTGACTAGCTCCTTGTAGTTGATAAAAAAGGCCATCAATCCTTGGTAGAGGGTACTTGTTCTTTATAGTGACTCTATTGAGTTGCTGATAATCAATGCATATTCTAAGGGAACCATCCTTTTTCTTTACAAACAATACCGGTGCACCCCAAGGTGACTTGCTAAGCCTTATTTCTTCTCTAATAAATCTCTCAATTGATCCTTCAACTCCTTTAACTCTGCCTGGACTATACGGTAAGGGGAATAAAAATGGGTTGTGTATCGAGAAGGAGGTCTATACCAAAGTCTATTTCCCTTTCAGGAGGAACATCAGGAAGCTCATTAGGAAAGATATCAAGAAACTCACTGACTATCAAAACTGACTCAATAGGAAAGACTTTAGACTCAACATCCCTAACCCTCACAAGATGGTAAATGCAACTCTTAAAAATCAATTTTTTAGATTTAAGACAAGAAATGAATCTACCGTTGATCACCGCATTACAACTTTCCCACTCAAGGACGAGTTCATTAGGGAATTGGAATCTAACTTTATGGATCCTACAATCAATGGATGCATGATACACATGTGACCAATCCATCCCAAGAATAATATCAAAATCCACCATATCAAGTTCAATAATCATAATCAATGGATAGATGCATGATACACATGTGACCAATCCATCCCAAGAATAATATCAAAATCCACCATATCAAGTTCAACAAATCACAAGGCAAGACCTTATACAATATGGATAGGGGATAATCTTTATGGACTCTTTTAGGAATGATGGACTCACCAATGGGGTAGATACTTCGTAAGGTTAACACAATAATTTGGGACACACATGAAGCTTATTGACAACAAAAGGAGTAACAAAAGAAAAGGTGACACCCAGATCTATCAATGCATACACATCATAATAAAAAACTTTTAACATATTGGTAACAACATCGGGCATCTCATCCACTCCTTGCCTTCTTTGGAGAGCATAGAACCTATTTTCCCTTGGAGCACCCCCTTGTTGGCCTCTTTTTCCCCTTTGACTCGCATTAGCACCTTGGCCTTGAGGATGACCATCTTTACCCTTATGTTGAGCATGTGGATAATCAATAACCTTGTGACCCACTTCATCACAACCAAGCAAGCATTAGAATTTTTCAAACATGGACCACCATGGTTTCTCCCACACTTTTGGCACTTAGGATGGGTCATCCCACCATTGCCGCCTTGGAATCTTGGGTTAGACACCCCATCATTAGCAAACCTTTTTTAGGAGCATTGGAGGACCCTTGGCCTTGGAACTTGTGGCCTTGATGAAATGGCCACCCTTAGAACCTTGGAAGCCACCCTCAAATCTAGCCCTCTTGGACTCCCCACTTCTTCTCTTTCTAAGCTTTTCTCCTTAAGTTGTTTGGCATATGTTATGAGCCAAGACAGATCCATATCACTTACAAGTATTGCGGTATGACACTCTTCATTTAACAAGTCAGATACTCCCGACAAAAACTTATTCATTCTAGATCTAGCGTCGACAACCAAATGTGGAGCATACTTGGAAATCTTGTTAAACTTGAGGGCATACTCCCTCACACTCATGGAACCTTGCTTAAGGTTCATAAACTCCATCATCTTAGCCTCTCTTAACTCGATAGGGAAGAATCAATTGAGAAGGGCAGCTTTGAACTCCTCCCAAGGAATGACACCATCATTTCTCCTCTCCAATTCCCATTAAGTAAACCAAATTTGGGTGAGACCCTTGAGTTGGTAGGCCGCTAATTCCACTTTCTCCTTCGAATTGACCCCCATAATAGACAACATCTTATACACCTCATCGATGAACTTTTGGGAATCCTCTTCCGCCTTGGACCCATGAAACTTCAGAGGATTCATCCTTGTAATATCCCTCACCCTTGAGGATAGAGTAGGAGCATAAAAGACTTGGGACTCTTGGTTTATTTGATTGCTCATAAAATAAGCCAACATTGTGATGGCATCCCGAAACTCATCTTGAGCTATCCTTCTATCTTGAGGAACGGGAGGGGACGGTTGCTCCTCGAGTGTACGGGCTCTTCTTAGTCTTCCTCTTGGTAGCGGGACAATCTAGAAGATCAAAAAGCATTTATTAGTGAAAGAAACCCTTATTCTTACATCTAAAGCATGACATAGATCATGAAAAAGTGGAACATTTTCTAAAATGCCTCATAGCCTCCTATTTATAGTTGTGGTATGCTTCACAACCATGAATAAGACTCTAATCGATGCGGTGTGTTGGATTTCCAAGGACCATTACCAACCTAGTGCTCTGATGTCAAGCTTGTCACAACCCAAGACTAGAGCCTAGACGTGACATAGCAAATAGAAAGTCTGAAGACAACCTAAACAAGCCTCTTAGCATATCTTGTACACATCCTTGGTTGCAAAAATGAAAATTACATCAACAAGAGTCAAGTATAAAAGGGAAAGCGTGACTAAGGAAAGTCTTTCATAAACATAAAATTATAAGAAGAGTCAAGCTCAAAAGTATATACAAACTTAGTATCCAACAACACCTCTACTTTAAAATGGAGCGAGGGCCAAGACACTTACCAGGCTCATGCTCATGATTATAAATGTTCAACATAAAAGAAGTCTCATCATAGCATGAATAACATAGATATTGTCCTGAGAGTTAAGGACTTGCCAAAGCTTTCTTTGAAGTACCAAAGTAGCCACATGGAGGAGGATGATCAGAAGGAGCTCCGATTCCTACATGGTAATATCATATAGACATGCATTAGTATATCTGAATATACTAAGTATGCGGGGTGAAAAGCAATAAAGACATAACCCAATATATTCAAAATGCATAATCATAATCAATGGATATATAATCTCAATATGACATGCATGATCAATGCTTGTAATAAACATGCTTGTAAAATATTCAACTTGCATAATATATCATACATATGTGGAAAAAGACCTCAACCTTCATAGACCAAGCAGCTATAACTTGGAATACAAGGTATGACACCCCCTCGGTACAAGTGAACGGGCATAACACCCCCCGTCAAAGTGTGGTCTATTTGCCAAGGCAAATCAAACATGATAACATGAACTAGATGGATCCATTAGTAAAGCAAGGGTAAAATTAATAATACTTTAATCATAATATGAATAACTTGTAAGAGACGTGATAACATGACTTGAGTAGCTCATAAACATGCTTGACCCTACTAGTGAGCCAAACTTGAACACGAGAGTAATAATAATTATACATGATCCCTTGCCTTGACATGAATGACTCAGAAGAGGTAAAATCTTGAAATATAGCTCAACTTGATACTTTTAAAATCATAGATACTTTTCATGAATTCAAGACATGCTTGAAAGCCCTTAATCATCATGAAATCACTTGACTTGTAAATCATGTAATAGTTCATTAACATCTTGAGAATTCTTGTCATGTAATTTTATCAAACACATGGTGGGTTCATGATCCTTGTTCAAAATCATGCAACTCAAGTGTAAAACAAGAAGAGTAAACTCAATTTAAATCAACCCACCAATATTGTGATAAAACCCTCATTTAGGATATCTTGAAATCCATCACAAAAACTCATAATAATTTATAGTTTCATAGCTCAAATCATACATAGTCTCAATAGACAAAATCAATCATTTAGGGTGTCTTGAAATCCATCACAAAAGCTCATAGTAGCTTAAATCACGCATAGTCTCAATAGACAAAATCAATTTATGGAATAAGCTTAAAATAGATATTCATGCATAATCAATCAATACTTGATAAAACTCCAACATAATTTATATTCATAGTTCATAATAAAAGATACCCATAAGTAATACAACTTGAAATCAAGCAATTTTCGTAAAATGAGAGGGTTGGGTTCCATGGGTGAAAGGACCCATGGATGAAGACCTACATACCTTAAACTTGGATTTTCTTGAAATAAGTTGGGGGAACTTGAAGCATGAGATGGGTTCTTAAGTTCCAAAATTTATCTTGAAATCCTTGAATTTGAATGAGAGATTTGATAAAGAGATGATCTTGAAGGAAACTTGAAGCTTGGATTGGGTCCTTGAGTTCCTAAATTGAGCTTGAAATTCTTGAATTTGAGTGAGAGATTTGATAAAATCTTGGATAGGTTTCTGAGAGGATTTTGTGAGTTATAGAGTTGAAAAATGGCTAAGTATGAAAGATTTCACATTTAAATAGGCATGAGGCTATTATCCCAATGTCCTTGGATGAAATAAGAAAACTGGGAAAAAGTTTACACTGGTCCACAATCCAGGCGCGATGCGGACCAGACACGCAACACAATTTACAATAGTCCATGCCCCAGGCACGTCGCTGCCTGGGCACGGACATGGATTGAAATCTAAAAATTAGTGAAAATTATTTTTTGCTACGGGTCTTTTAAAATCTGAGTTATACCCATTTTCTACTTAAGTTTTCTCCCTGATCAATAATATGAAGTCAAAATTTTAAAATCATGCATGAATTTTGAGATATATGGAAATTATGATTATGGGGCATTTCAAAGTACATGAGAGTCGTTTTAATGATGATACAAAACATGTGAGGAAGTTCCACCCAACTTCCTCGTGCTAACATAAAGGGTTATGTTGAATTCTATGTAGTATCTCACATAGTCTTATATGTCGGTTATAGTCTATTCCCACAATGTCTATGATCAATGTCTATGTTCCATCATATGTGATTCACATATGTATTTCTTGTATCCATATTGAATGCAATTCCTTGTGCATGTTTAAGCTCACATAAAGGTTGTCTTTACTGTTCCAAGCACTATAGTCTTCAACTTATGAAGAACGACATTAAAATTTTATACTTGCATTGCATCTCACATATTTAGTATATTCCAAAAGTAGTAATACATATTTTGCCTACATGATTTCACTATGTAAGGACAAGTGCTCCTCCCCCAGCCTAAGTTCCATAGTTCAAAATTGGGGGAAGATGCTCAAAAGTTTTTGAATTAAGTGCACACGGTGTTAGCTATTATGAGATTAACTTTGAAGGAAAAGGCGGAGTTGGTGGCCTTTCAACTAAAATGGACCTATCTTCTTTCAATCCATGTATTTTGTACTTGATATATGTGTTGGTTTTTTTTGGAGGCTTTTACATTCTATATTGTTCAAATTTGCAATTTTTTCTATTTGATGAAAACCAACCACTTACCGAATTCCATTTATTCATGGTCTAGTTGGTATATTTATGGATGCTATGTATATTTTAAGATGATGTTTTTATTTCAAATAATGTCCCATAGTCCCTACCCCATTTACTTCCACAAATGTATGAGTTTCGGCCTATGAATGCTTGATCGCTAGGGCCTATGTGGAAGTTTCGGCTTAAATGGGGTGCCTATGTGTGTATCATTTGTCGCGTGATGGCTAGGGCCTAGGCTTGAGTCGATATAAAATCCTTAATTTCCTCTCTAAACTCTCCAAAACTTCTCTTCCAAATTCTCCTAAATTTCTAGAGTTTCAAGACTCCTCTAGTATAGACGAAGCTTCAAGGTGATTCTCAAGCTTCTTCAAATATCTTCCAATTTTCTCAAGATCATCAACGTATGCAAATTTCTTCATCCATGACTCCTTCTACCCGTGGAGTCCAAAAACCTTTTTAACTTAAAGGTTGATTTCATTATTGGTACTTTCGATTCTTACTTATATGTGTGATTCATGTTGGAAATTATTATTTATTGATTTTTAAATGAATGATGAATTAATATTTATGAATCCTTTTCATAACTATGTTGGGTTGGTGATTTCCTAAATGGGTTTTGTTAAATCATTGCCTAAATGTTATATTTCAGTTTCAATCATTAATATCCTATTTAAATGAGTATGTATTGCCATCTAATTACATGATTTGATACAGGTCACCTTAACAAGTGATTGCCCCCTTCTTTCAGAGTAGCGAAAACATCAGGATTCCATGGTTCAACTCATATGTTTTATGTTGATTAAAGTTTGCTCTCACATATGTTTATGGTCCCTTATTATTACTAATGACATTTCTCATAAAGGTATATCATTTTCTTTTCAAGTATACATGATGTTGTTCATTATGATTATTAATGTCTCATTCTTAGTAAGATGGTCCTTCCTTTGAAGAAATATATTATTTCCTAAAGGTATTACTATTTTACTTATGCATAATAACCTACATTCCTCATTATTCTAGGTTTAAGTGTTTTATCATGCAATCAATTAAGTATACATTTTCTACCTTCCACATGTATTATCATTTGTTCCATGGCTATCTTAGATAATCATATTGTTCACTACATTATGACTTATGCTTCATTGGATTACATATCACTTACTTAGTACATTATATATCACTTACCCAGTCTATTCCTACATGATTCCACTATGTAGGTATCGATGTTCCTCGATATCCTCCATGTAGCTAGCTTGGGACTATAGAAAATCTTATGTTTGGTGAGTCCCCTAGTTTGAGGGTAATATCCATATTATATCTAGCTTGTTATTAAGACATTGATACTCTTATTACTTTACTTTTGAGGGTGAGCTCAAGATATGTCTTCGCCTCCGCTCCATCTATGACTTGAAGGTATTGTTTGATAATATGCTTTGTATGAATCATACGGTGCTTATGTATCTATGGAGACTTTCCCTTAGTCTTTATCCCACTTATGTTATAGTTTTTTATTATATTAGCAAAGTGATGAATTTTATCAGTCCATACTTCCAATAAAGTGTGTCCCATATTCCTTTTCCCTTATATTTACTTATTGTGCTTGAATAGTAGCAATTTCTCATCCCTTGTCCCAAAGAGTGCATCCTAAGTCCCTAATCCTCTTAGTCTTACTTAAATGATGGTTTAAGTATTCTTCTTAACCAATGATATGCTTATATATGGTATGGGCTTGTTTAGGGCACTTTTGAGTTCCCCATTCGTCATGTGGCACTTGTGCCCTAGGCTTGGGTCAAGGCAAGTTTAGTACTAGAGTGTTGGGTTTATAAATGATCCTCAAAAATCTAATATATTATATCAAGTAGAGTCTTATTCATGGTTGTAAAGCATGACACAACTATGAATAGGAGGCTATGAGGCATTTCGAAAATGACTCGCTTCTTTATGATCTATTTTGTGCTTTAGAATTGTCTTAACGCTTCATTTATCTAATGAGTTGCTCATTGCACTTCCCTAGACAATGATTTTAAGAAGAATACCTCAAGACCCCTAATATGAGGGAGTGACTCATGTAAAGTTCTGAGCCACTTTCACTATGTTGACACAAGTTATGACCGATCAAATCAATCAAGGTGCTAATGTTTTTCCACCCAAGCTTCTAGATAAGGGAATTTTCTAGGATAAACCCTCCTAAGTTCCATAGTTCAAAATTGGGGGAAGATGCTCAAAAGTTTTTGAATTAAGTGCACACGGTGTTAGCTATTATGAGATTAACTTTGAAGGAAAAGGCGGAGTTGGTGGCCTTTCAACTAAAATGGGTTTCTAAAATATGACACACTCAATAGAAGAGTAGGACAAGTAAGGATTGGGGTACTATTTCTTGGAGAGATTTCAAATGTGCATTCCTAGATAGCTTCTTCCCCTTGGAGTTGAGCTAGGACAAGATCCAAGAATTTATCAACCTTAAGCAAGGGAATATGTGTGTATGGAGTATTCCCACATGTTCACCCTACTCGTCAAATATGCTCTATCATTAGTTGTCGACCCCTGCGCTAGAATGAGAAAATTTATGTTAGGATCATCTGATCTGGTTATGCAAGAGTGTCAGAACACTATGCTGGTAAGAGAAATGGATATTTCAAGGCTTAAAATTTATATAGAATGAATTGAAGATGAGAAGATGAGAAAGAATTCAATAGAGTCTAAGAGGGAACATTTTGATAATGGTGGATCATTATTTACTAAGGCTTCAAAGGGTAGGAGTAAGAGGGAACGATGCTCCTATCCTACTTATGAAAAGTGTGGTAAGATGCATTTAGGATACTTCTTGGTGAGACATGAAGTTTTTTTTGGGTATGGTAAGTTGGGGAACAAGAAGAGGGATTGCCCAGTGGCTACTAGGAAGGGAAGGGAAAAAGCTTGGGAGGCTTTGCTCATAATGTATGTATTACCTTGACTATGGTAATGGTTGGAGCTAAATGATTTCATGGTTGTGGTACTATGGCTGATGTGGGTGTAAGTAGTTGTGTTGACATATTGGTAAAAGTGGTAATATTCATGTTCCCCTTCATGCATAAATTATTTTTGCCTTGACTTGTTACTTATTTTGCATGCATGTTCATAGAGTAGGTTTTGATTGAAGTTTCATGTTCAAAGAAGTAAATATGTTACTTATGTATCTAAAATGATGTTCGTTGCTAAAGACTTGGAAATTTTATGAAAACAATATATGGCTTACATTATTGCATTTACGATGGGTTGATAGATGTTATTCCAGTCAATTCGTGCTAGCTCTATTAACATTCGAGGATGAATGTTCCTAAGGAGGGATATTGTCAAACCTCCTAAAGTACCTTAGAATGCCCTTATAGTAGATGCCTTGTATAATGTATATGTATTCTTTTTGGAAAATTTATGCTATTTTTGACCTATTTCACTCACTAAAGCCCTAATTTCCTCTCTAAACACTCCAAAACTTCACTTTCAATTTCTCATAAATTTCTAGGGTTTCAAGACTACTCCACTAGAGATCAAGGTTCTAGGAGATTCTAAAGATTCTTCAAGTATCTTCCATCTTTCTCAAGACCCTTAAGGTATGTGAGTTTCTTCATCCTTGGCTCCTTCCACCCATGGAGTTCAAAACCCTTTTCAACGTAACCTTTAATTTCAAGGTCAATTTCATCATGGGTACTTCATATTCTTATTTATATGCATGATTAATGTTGAAAATTGTCATTTATTGTATTGAAATACATGAAATGAGTTAGTATAGATGAACCCTTTTCGTTACTACATTGGGTTGGTGATTTCCTAAATGAGTCTTGTTAGATATTAACCTAAATGCTATATTTTGGTTTCAATCATAATTTTATGTTCAAATGAGTATGTATTCCTACCTAATTATAGAGTTTATAGACTTTGGAAAATGTCGTATCTCAAACTAATCTGGGTCTTTGAATCTCATTATGAGTTGTTTAAATTATGGTTTATGAGATGATTTTTATGATGTCTTAACTAGGGTTTTACAATGATCATGGTGGGTGGTTTGAATAGTTTTCAAATGATTAATATTTACCTCATTCATGTATGTTATTCTTGAATTTCATGATTTTAAGTCTGCGTGCATGAACCCATTAAGTTTTGGAACTAAGCTCATATGATGAAGTATCTCATGTATGATGAAAGGTTTACTACATGTATGTAGGTTCATGAATATTTTGAATGACAAGGGCTATCAAATATGTTATGAAACCCGTTGAAATCCATTAAAAGCTATACATTATTGTAAAACCCTTTTTATGATGTTATGATATACAAGTTTATGCTTGTCATGATTATACTTATGTCTATATATTCCATGGGACCGGACTTATTGAAGTCAAGAGTGAATAAATAAATTGAAATGCGAGTCCCCCACCTAGCTATGATTATGATATGATGATAGGCCGCTAGTATAGGCTTAGACAAGACATAAGAGCTATCATTATGATGACGATTAATGTTCTTAACGCTTATGAGATAGGTTATTAGAAAACCTCCACATACTGGATGACACTATGATTTATACTTGTGATTATTCTGTGAGAGTTATACTCAGCACCAAGTGGACTTTGGAATGAGTGCGAAAAATCCCCATTAGCCAGAGGATCAGACCGCTAGTAGAATCCCATTTTTCATGACCCAGACGTAGGGTCTAGGGGTGACATGGCGAATAGGAAGTTGAGAGTCCAAGCAAGCCTCAAAGTATCCATATTCACATCATCGGTTCGGAAGCATATTAAAGATAGTAAACACATAGTTCTAATGAATAAGAAAGTAGGACTCACGCTATAGGGATGTCATAGGGATAGGGATAAACATGGATTCACATAACACATAATAAGTAAAGACTAAGGAGAAGATGAGAAAGAAAGGATAGAGATTAGCATGGATTCACATTACACATAGCACATAAGTACTAAGGGGTAGGTAAGTATGACTCATTCTATGGGGGCGAAACGGGACTTAGGATCTTTCACATTTCCACATCATAACATACATACACATCATATCATAACCGAATCATTTAAGCCATATCTTATAGGTAGCCATAATCATAATCTCCAAATATCATCACATAACATATACCCATACAAGAGTGTACAAGATATCCACTAATGCCTCTAGTCATAGAATAGAACGGGGGCCAAGATATATCCCCAGCTCACTCTAAAAGAAAATAGCAAAACGGAAACAACATATGGTAGATAGATGGTAGCTTGTACTTGGAAGATGTGACTCACCACAAAACTTTCTCAAATCTGATCTAGCATTCACATAGTGGATAAAGGTAGTCTCTGGTCCCTATATCGTTAGATCATATAGGTAAAACATATGCGTTAGTACATTTGAGTGTACTAAGTTTGCGAGCATGCAATGCATGTGACTTGTCAAACCTGCATCCAATGTTAGATGACAAGGATATATAATATAAAAAGAAATATATATCCAAAGAAGAGTAGTATAACGATATGCCATGAAATCCATGATGCATGAAATGCATAAAGCTTATATAAATAGGGGATGAGGCCTCAATTGACATTTAAGATGAAACAAACTATTACTTGAAATCCTAATGTTATCCCTACTCTAGAAAAGAGATGGTCTACTTGCCAAAGGTAAACCATACATCTTATTACAGGCACCCTCATTTTGGAGAAATAACCTTCCTTATAGGTACTCCCATTTTGGGTAGGATTTTTACATCATATCATATCATATCAAAGTTGTAACTGCACTTTATGGGTACTCCCATTTCGGTGAGGGTTACCATATCAAATACCTATGCTAGTATATAGTTCAAGAGGAAAGAAGAGGGCCCTTGGGAATAACCTTGATGCCTCCAATCTCATCGGTGCTAATTTATCATCCCACAAGAATATATATATATGTATAAATGCTTTCAATAAAGGTGCAAGTTATTTCAAATCATTTCAATGTATACTTGGGGTTAAAAGCCAAACATTCTTCCTAATCATTCACACTTGGGCTCAAAAGCCAAATCATACTTCGAATCATATTTTTCTTGCATAGAAATAGCTCATTCACATATATCAAGATGATGTAAACACCCAAAATGCATAAAGAGCCATATCATAGACATTTATGTGATCACATTCTTGTCATAACCTTATATATGAGCTTAACTCACCGAATCATTTTCGTCAAAATTCAATGCTCATGAATGCATATATAATGTGAGAATAGCATGAGCAATAGAGATTCAAACACAAATCAACAATATAATATGAAATTCAAGTAAATCCATAAGTAAATCCACATTTAAATCACAATTTAGATTACCCATGCTTAAATCAAACTTTAAAGGGACAATGCATATTAAAATCTTCATAATATTCATGCAACTCAACATATTAGGGATTAAATCACTTTAAAAACAACAATTAAACATACCCTATATCTCAATGAATCAAATAAATAATAATCTAAAAGACCTATGTTTAAAGTAAGCTTAATTTCATAAAATAAAATGTAAAAAAGTTTGGAGTCTTCATGATTGAAAGGGGACCATGATTCAATCGCACATACCTTCGTTCACAAAGAAGAAACAAGAAGAATTTGATGAAGAAGAGAACCTTTCCTTAATCCCCAAGCTAAGCCTTCACTAGAGTTCTTGAGAAAAGTTCTTAAGAGTGAGCTTGAGTATAATTCTAAGTGTAAGAATGAATTTGAATCAGAGAAGAAGAGTGTAGGTAATTTGAATGTCTTAGGATATTATAGAAAGTCACAAAAGACCCTTAGGAGTAGCTATAATTATAAGAACACCATTAATGAAATGGAATAAAAATTGTTACTAGGGGTCTCGTGCAAGGGTGACACGGTCCGTACAAAGGCACACGGGCTGTATGTCCTTCCGTGAAGCCTTAGTTGGAAAATATTTTACCAACAAAGTTCCAAGACAGTGATTCCATACTTAGAAAATTTTCACACCAACGACCATACGGAGGCCCATACGGACTGTGAAGAGGTAAACGATCCGTGAGGGGTTCATATGGTCTAAGCCTTGGCCAAAATGTGGTTTTCAAGGTCAAGGCCACTCACACAAGCTACCACACGGTCCAAAAGTGCCACACAAACCGTGTAAGGTTCATATGGTGCATGCCTTAGTCTTAAACTCCAAGTTAAGGCCAACACTTCATACACAAGGCCGAGGGTCACCTTAAGGCCCCTCCACACAACCCGTGGTGGTGCCCATAAGATGTCACCTTGGTAAAAAACTTTTTAGAACCAAATTTCAAGCACCTTTAACATTATACAAAGTTCAGGTCATTACATCATCTCCCTCTTGGGAACATTCGTCCTTGAATGTGCTAGAACAGGGCTTGAACATAAAACATCCAAACACAAGATACAATGTATATTTCATCACTTGAAAATCATAAAGTCATTAAAACTCATATTAAAACATTCTTAAGTCATTTAAAAAAACTTTAAATCTTTTTTGTGTACATATATACATGTCATGACATGAAACAGAAAAGTGAAAGAATTAGGACAACTTGGAATAGGAAGAACCTAATACCTTCAGATTCAGTAAATTAGAAAAGATGTGAATATGATTTCATCATGTCCAACTCTGCTTCCTATGTAGCACTCTCCATATGTTGATTTCTCCAAAGCACCTTAATCGAAACCACATCCTTGTTGTGAAGCCGCTTCACTTGCCTATCCAAGATCTCAATCGGGACTTCCTCATAAGACAAGTTCTCCTCAACCTCAACACCTTCCAAAGGCACAATGGTACTAGCATCACTAATCAATTTCCTCAACATAAACACATGGAAAACCAGGTGAATAGAACTCAAATCCGAAGGCAAATCCAACCTATATGCCACATTCCCAATTTGCTCAACATCTCATAAGACCTACATACCGGGGACTCAACTTGCCCTTCTTACCAAAACACGTTACACCCTTCATAGGTGGGACCTTCACATACACCCAATTACCCACAAGAAATTCAAGATCCCTCTTTCTAACATCCGAATAAGACTTTTGATGACTTTTAGCTATCTTTAACCTCTCCCTAATCAAATTCACCTTCTCCATTGCTTCCATCACCAAATCTGCACCAATCAAATCCATCTTTCCCAACTCAAACCATCCCACCAGAGATCTACATCTTTTACCGTATACAAATAGTGCCATACCAATACTGGTATGTAAGGTATTGTTATAAGAAAACTCGATAAGTGGAAGATGATTATCCTAATTACCCTTGAATTCCAATACACAAGCCCTCATTATGTCCTCCAAAGTTGAACTGTCATTTCGACTTGTCTATCGGTTTGAGGATGAAATATGGTACTTCACTTTAGTACCAAGAGTTTGAATTGTCCTTTCGGCTTGTCCATTAGATTGATGATTAAAAGCTATACTTCACTGCACTTTTGTTCCAAGCCCTCTTTAAAATGATTTCCAAAAGTGAGAAGTAAATTGGGTGCCACGATCTGATATGATAGACCTAGGCACACTATGCAATCTCACCAACTCTTGGATATATAATCTTGCATAATCTTCGGCACTAAAGGTAGTCTTGACTGGTAGGAAATGAGCCGATTTAGTCATTCAATGAACAATAACCTAAATTGAAATGAATTGCTTCCAGGTCTGAGGCAAACTAACCACAAAGTCCATGTTCACATCTTCCCACTTCCAAGTAGGAATCTCAATGTCTTCAGCCAAAACCTCTGGGCCTTTGGTGTTCTACCTTCACCTGTTGAAAATTAGGACATTCAAATACAAACTTGGATATATCTTTCTTCATACCATACCACCAATACACTTCCCTCAAATCTCGATACATTTTGGTAGATCTTGGGTGAATGAAATAATAAGAGTTATGGTCCTTACTCATGATCACCCTCCTAAGACCATTAATATTCAGGACACACAACCAATCTTAATATTGAAGCACACTATCTCCTTCTAGGGAGAAAACCTCTATCTTTTTTTTGGCAACCAACTTCTTATCCTTAATGCACACAAAAGTAAAAAACAAGACACCGAGGTCAAAAAATATACCTGGGTGTCTAAGCGCCAGTCTCTACCTTGGGTTGTCTCCTAAATAGTGCCTGATTTATTATCGCAAGACGACATAAACAACTTGAGTACTCATACGTCCTCAAGTGTTCATTCCTCTTGCTAAAGATCACCTGGCCTCTTCATTGATTGACAAATGTTAAAGATAACTTATTCCTATTTATATCTAAACATGAGTTAACCAGCTTTCATATCTACTAGTGCTCGACCAGTGGCTAGGAATGGCCTTCCCAAGATGATTGGGACATTAAGGTCGACTTCGTAAGCTAGGATCACAAAGTCTATGGGGAATAAGAATTTCTCAATTTTAATAAGCACATCATAAAGTATCCCCACAGGCTTCTTCACTATGCAATTAGCCATCAACAACCTCTTGCTCGTCAGAGTAGGGGCTCCCAATCCTAGCTTCTTGAAGACCATAAGGGGCATCAAATTTATGCTAGCATCGAGATCACATAGTGCCCTTGTGAACTCCACATCTCCAATGGTGCAGGGTATGGTAAAAGCATCAGGATCTTCTCACTTTTGAATCAAGCACCTCGTAGCAATTGCATTGCAATATTAAAGCTCTAGGGAGAGCTCCTGACTCAAAGTACGCTTCTTCGTAACCAGGTTCTTTATAAACTTTACATACCATGGCATCTTCTCCAATGCCACAATGAGAGAGATGTTGATAGAGAGTTAATTTAGGATGGAGTGAAAGTATTTGAACTTGCCCTCCTTCTTCTTTTTTTAACTCTCTGAAGGAAGGGAGAAAGAGGCCTAGGAATGGGTTTCAGCTTCTGTGGCACACCTGCAATGTCACTCACCCCATCTTTGCCTTGATCATCTTCGATATCCGCATCCTTCACTTCAACTATTATCCCTGACATCATCCTTATATACTAGCGATCAATGGTACTCTTGCCACTATGTATAGTAAATCCCATGCATTGCCCTTCATTCTTTGGATTTTGAACTGTGTTACTAGGCAGTGTACCTTTCTAATGCTAATTTAGTAGAGTTGACACTTGAACAAACTATTGCTTAAGCTATTTGATGGCAACAGAATAAGACTCAATTTTTTGATTTATACTGAGATTTCAGATTTCATCCCCCTCAGATCTTATTCGATGTCTCAGTTTTCTTCAATAGTCAATCAAATATCTCCTCAACTCTAGAACTACTAGCACCTGTATCGCGATTTATGGTGGCACACAAGAAATATTTCTATAACCATCTTTATGGCCCTATAGAGCTACTAACATCTGTATCACGATTATATGGTGCCACATAAGGACCATTCTTGTAACCACCTCAGCAATACTAATCAGCATTTCCATCCTGGCCCCTGTTTTTGTCATAGTAACCTCCACAATTGTTGCCTCTAAAGGAATCATCCTTGTTATAGTTTCGACTTTGGTTTCCTTGACCTTGGCACTAATAGTCCTGATTGGACCCTTGGGCATTGGTTTGGAAACCCTCTGTCTTATTAGTAATGAAGCAAGTTTCCTCCTCATAGTAGGGATCATCATACATGGGTGCTCGCGGAGGCTGATGAATAACTATATTACATCATTCCTGGTTCTATTTCATCATCACCTCTATGCCTATTGGGATTTGGGCTAGCTGTTGCATAATTTCTTTATTTATTTTAGCTTGCTCTGAACTAGTACTAACAGTACATGAACTTTTGGTAGATGTTCTGTCTCTTTGCCCACATGCATGATTAGTGTTGACCACCCTTTCCATCCTTTTGACAATCTTTACAAATAGTTGATCTAAGAACATGCCCCCATAATGGTATCACCACAAGCTTGACTATTCTCATCCAGGGCATGATAAAAGATCTCCACCACGGCATTATGAACAACTTTGTAGTCCGAGACACTTCTAAAGCACTTTATGAAACATTCTCATGTAGTACTGATAACGTCACCAGGAAGTTTCTCAAAGTTGTTGATTTGGTCTTTCAACTTGAGCTTCTTCGATCTCGAGAAGTACCTATGAAAAAAGGCTTTCTACAACTTAGCCAAACTGGTAATCGAACTCTACGGAAGCTCGGATAGTCATAGTGTTGCATTGTCTGTCAGAGATAATAGGATGACACAAAGTCCCACAACATCCATAGACAGATTATATGTTCCCATCATATTCTTGCATGGAAATGCAACATTGTGTAGATGGCTTTGTGGATCCTCTTATGGTAGGCTCGCGAATAACCCACAGTTCTGCAGTATCTGAAGCAACCCACTCGAACAACAAACTTTGTGTTAGATAGTAGTGGTGGTAAAATAATAGCTCCAGTCACCTCCATAACCATAGGGCTTAATTGATATTTATTCTACTGATACGCTTTGACATTTAAGTCTTATGGATGTGGAGCAATATCCTCAAGATAAGGTGGGTCTTTATTGTTTGCATTCTCATTCTCATTCTAGTTTAGAGTTGTATTAGCCACATTATTGGCATTATCTTGGGCTATTCTTCTCAGTCTTCTCTGGATCTCTGGGTCAAATAGAGTCAAGGGTATGCCTTGACTTCGCATGTTGGGCATATACTACACCTATACCCTAAAATAAAACAATAATAATAAAAAACATAAAATGATGGAAATAAGGATTAATTCCCAAATTGCTTGAATTAGACAAGTCTAGCCATATTTCCCGACAGTGGTGGCAAAATCTTGATGTCACCCAAGCTACACCTTCTTTTTTAGGCTAAAGCAGGCATTGTCAAGATATACAATCTAACCAAGGTTAGGGTCAAACCCAAGGGAATATAGTAGACTTAGAAGAATTCAATTGCAATTTGGGTTTATTAACTAACTTATCTCCTCAAAAGGGGGGGGGGTTGTATAATAACTAGTAAAAATAACTCTAAACTAAGACATCTGTTAAACCAATATGGAGAGAAACTAGGGTATTGTGTTCCCCATGATTCCCTAACTCAATATTACCAGATAACTGAATTCTTTTCTAGTGTGTAGCATGCAGAATGGTAAGTTAAGTTCACCAAACCCTTTGGCCCAGGTGAGAGGCGAATAATACCACGTGATTTGGTCCACCCTCGCAGTATGACATTACTAACCCTTACCTATTATCCTAGTACAACCTCCCGTTGGCCCAGTTCAGTTGATTAGATGAGAAACATCAATTGAATCCTATTAATTAATCTCTTTTTCTATTCATTTCTACCTTAGTCCAGTTAGTAACACTTGGTGGGTTCTAATGTTAGCCACCATTTAAAAACTTTTAAAATAAAGAAAATTAATTAATACATGCATGCACACTTTTTAGAAATTACAAAATTTCCAGTTTTACTTTGTTAATTCTTTATGGTTCCCACAACCTTAGCTGTGTGGATTTAGCTACTCATGATTTGTGTAAATTCAAGACTCATGAATTTGAATAACATAATAGATCATTTACACAATAAGAATCACAAAATTGTAATTAGAAGACGAAATTAAGGTTTACAAGTGTTGGTCAATCTCTCCAATGTTTTTTTACTCTCTATCACTGACTTCCTAAAAAAATAACCTAAAAACCTATTTATAATATTTAAAATACAAATTCAAAAAAAAAATAGGATAACTGCGTTACCAGGCTCCATGAGGTACTCTACGAGTCGTATAGTAATTTACAGCTTGTAGTCAAGCTTTTGTAAACTGTTGCTTCGATTCTGGATTTAGCCTTTAAGGTACCCCTCTACGGCTCGTAAAAGGTTCTACGTCCCGTAGGGGGTTTCATCTAATGAAATTTTAGAAAGTCCTCAATCTCTGGTCCTTAGGGTACAAGACTGGGTCTGCAGATCATAATGTGTTCCATGACTTATTTGCATGTTCATGGACCCAACTTCAGTAATCCACCTTTTATTGCAATTGCACTCGAAACCTTCTTCGCGACCCGTAGAATACTCTACGGCCCGTAAATGGTTTTGTGGATCCTCAAATTCTAGAACCTCTACATATTTTCCCTAAACATTATGCCAATCCTGAAATCTTGTAAAATAAACACAAAAACACATCAAATCTACCAACATCTCTTGAGAACACACAAAATTCCAAGTTTTAAGCATCAAAAGTGTGGTATTTTGACAGTATATCAATGGGCCGTAGAGAATTCTACGGGCTGTAGAGAATTCTATGGGCCATAGATCTGGTTTTGTGTAATATTCCAGTGAAGAGTGATTTTTGAAAGTTAAGTCTATGAATATGTAGATGACCTGTAGAAGATTGTACGAGATATAAACTTGGTGTCATGCCTTGAGATCAGAAAGTGGGGAGTTGCTGAAAAATCATCAGATCAAACCTCCTATAGGTCGTAAAATATTATACAAGCTATAGAAGAGTGTCGTAGAAGATAGCCCCAGATTGAATAAGCAATCCACGAAAGCCCGACTATGTGTTGTAAAACATTTTACGGCCCGTAGAAGCTCCCGCAGAGTTTGCCGACCCAATTATCCTATTCCATTTTGGTTTTGTATTTTAAACACTATAAATAGGTTTTTTTGGGCTAATTTTCAGAAGAGAACATTACGAAACAATACAGAACAGTAGAGAGCTTGTGAAAAATACTTGTCAAACTTTATTTTGTCTTTTAATTCAATCTTGTGATTCTTGGTGAAGAATTTGATTTCTTGCACTTAATTCTCTTATGTAAGTCTTCAATTATGTTATTCAAATTTATAAATATTGCATATACATTGATAATGAGTAGCTAAATCCACAACTAGGGTTGTTCAAACCGTGAAAAACTAACAAGGTAAAACTGGATAATTTGTAATTCTTGAAAAGTGTGTATGATGTATTGGTTAATTCTGTTCATATTAAATGATTTTTAAAGGTGGCCAACATTAGAACTCACCTAGTGTTACTGACTGGATCAAAGTAGCAATGAATAAGAAAAGAGATTAATTAACAGGATTCGATTGATGTTTCTCATCGAATCAACCAAACTGGGCCAAGGGGAGGTTGTACTGGAATAACAG
The DNA here is from genome assembly GCA_000787875.1 of Solanum virginianum. Lineage (NCBI taxonomy): Eukaryota > Viridiplantae > Streptophyta > Magnoliopsida > Solanales > Solanaceae > Solanum > Solanum virginianum. Next base: position 13,462 of record DF361201.1, on the reverse strand, counting down.
GTGAGGATTAGTAATGTCACACTGCAGGGATAAACAAAATCATGTAGTGAAATTCACCTCTCGCCTGACCCAAAGGGTTTGGTGAACTTAACTTACCATTCTCCATGCTACACACTAGAAAATAATTCAATTATCTGGTAATAATAATTACGAAATCATAGGGAACACAATATCCTAGTTAATCTTCCTACAGGTTTAACACTTATTTTAGTTTAGGACTACTTTTCATCGTTGTTACGACCCCCCTTATTTGGGGAGATAAGTAGGTTAACCAACCTGAATTACCTTAAATTCTTCTAAGTCTCCATATTCCCTGTGGGTTCGACCCTAACCTTGGGTAGGTTATATATCTTGAAAATGACCACTTTAGCCTAAAAAAGGAGGTGTCAGTTGGGCGATATCAAGATTTTGGCGCCATTGCTAGGGAATAGGCTAGACTTGTTTAATTCAAGTAGTTTGGGAATTAATCCTTATTTCCCTTATTTTACATTTTTTGTTGTTTTTATTTTATTTCAGGGTATAGATGTAGTGTATTCCCAACACACAAAGTCGAGGCATTCCCTTGACTCAATTTGACTAAGAGATCAAGAGAAGACTAAGAAGGATGGCCCAAGATAATGCATAATGCTGTGAATGTAACTTTGAACCGAAATGAGAATGCGAATGCAAATAATGACAACCTTGATGTATTTCCAAACTACAACACTTTTGATGCTTAAAATTTATAATTTTGTTTGTTCTCAATGCGATGTTAGTTGGTTTTATGATTTCTTGTGTTATGTTTGCAGGATTACAGGTTGACCATGATTTTGTAGAAAATTACAGAAGTTGCTGAGTTTTGCTGTCATACGAGACCTTTTATAGGTTGTAGACCATTCTACGAGTCGTAGACCATTCTAGGGGTCGTAGGGTAGTTCCATGAAGAATTTCAATGAGGGGCTGATTTCTAAAGTTCATTCTTCGAACATGCAGATGAACCGTAGAGATGTTTACGAGTCGTAGAAGATAGTTCATTCCCTGAGGATTAGAGACTTGGACTTTTAGGAATTTCATCAGACGAAACCCTCTTTATGGGTCGCAAACCACTTTACGAGTCATTGAGGGGTGTTGTAGAGTTAAAGTCCAAATTTTCAGCAGCTGAGTATGAGACCCTGATTACGGGCCGTGGAATGCAGTCTGGGCCATAAGACACCTTTCATATGACGTGCTGACTAGTTCTCCTATTTTAATTAGGAATTGAATATTGAGTATTATAAATAGGTTTTTTAGGTTATGTTTAAGAAGTTTTCACCTAGTACTCAGAGAACTCAATTTTTTGAGAGAGAAAATTGTATGATCATAGTGTTGAGTCTTTAAGAACACTTGTGATTGAATTTTACCTTAAATCTTGTGATTCTTATTGAAGTTGGATTGCTTGTTCTTAATTTGATTGTGTAAGTATTTAATTATGTCTTCTCAATTCATAATTCTTGCATCTACACATCACATGAGTAGCTAAATCCACAACTACGGTTATGGAAACCATGAAGAACTAACAAAGTAAAATTGGATAATTCATGATTCTTGGAAGGTGTATATGCATGTATTAATTTAAATTCACAACTAGGGTTGTGGGAACCATGGAGAACTAACAAAGTAAAACTGGATAATTCATGATTCTTGGAAGGTGTGTATGCATGTATTAATTAATTCTCTTCGTTTTGCATGTTTTTTGGTGGTGGCCAACATTAGAACTTGCCTAGTGTTACTGGTTGGACCATGGTAGTAATGAATAGGAATCAAGAGATTCATTAACATGATTTGATTGATGTGTTCTTGTCTAATCGACCAACTTGGGCCAAGGGGAGGTTGTATTGGGACTAATAGGTGCTGGTTAGTAATGCACACTATGGAGATAGGCCAAGTCTCATAGTGAAATTTACCTCTCACGTTTGACCAAAGGGCTTGGTGAACTTAACTTACGTCCTACATGCTATACATAGAAAAGAATTAGGTTATCCGGTAATACTGAGTTAGGGATCATGGGGAACACAAAAATTAGTTTATCTCCATATTGTTTTCTATATTGTGTTAGTTAGTTTAGTTTTAATTTCCCTTGATTATTGTAAACCCCCTTTTTTGGGAAAGTTGGTTAACATCTCAAATTGCAGTCATAGAATTCTCTTGAGTCAATGTATTCCCTGTGGGTTCGAGCTAACCTTTGTTAGGTTTTATTTCTTGACAATGACTGCTTTATCGTCTAAAAAAAGGTGTAACTTAGGTGACATCAGCGCCTTCTGGTGCCGCCGGCCCACCTGGTACTCTTGGCATGCTCGTTAAAGATCCACTCGTATGACTCTTTAGGAAAGTTGCGCTGGAGCCCCTGACAGCGCCATAATCCGTGGGGTTAACACCTACGAAAACTACCAAAATCACCTGTTTCCTATTCCTTGACATAAAATCCTATCAGACTTCTTCTGGCGCCGCCGGCCCACCTGGGACTCTTGGCGGGCTTGTTATGGACCCACTCGTATGATATTTTAGGAAAGTTTCGCCCCCAGGCAGCACCACAATCCGTGGGTTAACACCTACGAAAAATTGCAAAAATCACATGTTTCCTATTCCTTGGTCCATGAAATCCTACCAAGCATCCTCTGGTGTCGTCGGCCTACATGGGACTCTTGGCAGGCTAGTTATGGACCCCCTCATATGATTTTTCAAAAAATTAGCGGGAATTTTCCTTTTTCTGTAAATTGACATTTTTTTTCTTCTTTTGGTAACTCTCCATATGGATGCCTATTACATTAGATATCTGATGTAATCATTCTCTCTGATATTAAACTATGTAGAGATAGGAAATTATACTGCCAAATGAGAGCTGTAGGCTTCTAATAATTTTTATCTCTTATTGTAAAGTGCACTCCCATCTGAATCATTTTTCTGTATTCCAGGCATTGAATGCTCAGTCTGGGGCCATTCTTATGGTAAAGTTGGACCGCAATACTGCCAAATGAGAGCTGTAGGCTTCTAATAATTTTTATCTCTATCATAAAGTGCACTCCCATCTGAATCATTTTTCTGTATTCCAGGCATTGAATGCTCAGTCTAGGGCCATGCTTATGGCAAAGTTGGACCGCAGTGGTGTTGCTTCCGACAAGTGTGTGGTTAATTTATTTGATGTTAAGTTTTCAGCTAAAATAGTAAAAAATGCTTTCATTTCCTTGCCCGACAGATATTTTAATTTGTTGATGAGTACTTTTGGATAAGATAATGCATTTCATCCTCTTAGTGTTTTCTTCTTATTAGACACTAAGAAACCTCGTTTTTGTTTTTAAAAAAGGGAAAGACTAAAGCGACTTTTAGCTTGTAAATGAAACTGAACAATGACATCAGCTTCAAATTTGATTGTTGAATGACCTACGGATTTTTAAATGGCTAGTTCTTCATTCCTCTTGGACAATTCACTTTTAAAAACCATGATCCAATAGTACCTATTCTGGTTGTCTATTTACTATTAAATTAATATTATTTTTGTCAGGTATTAATCCTAGATGTATCTTTTGGCAGGAATACTACTGGTTACGTGTACTTGCGATTTGATAGTGTTGAAGCTGCATCTCGTGCTCAACAAGCTATGCATAAGAGATGGTTTGCTGGCAGATCAATTTCAGCCATCTATTTGGTAAATGTTTAAGTTCTCCGAGCATTTGTGTCCCCATCTGCCTTAGCTTCTTCAAATGC